>JAUTDX010003674.1:0-50640 GCA_030844895.1 Ambrosia x helenae | reverse complement strand
TTGTCAAAAATCTTAATGAAAACTCTGCTCCCAGAGATGTTCAGGTAACAGATGCTCCACCTTCTAACAAGTTTCCAAGAGGACATGGACAACCACCTTGTCATCGTCTGGCCACATGTTTATGAAGAGCCCAAAAAGCCTTCAAAACCAAGAGTGAAACATGCATCCTCATGGTTACCAACATATGACAGGAAATGGTCAAACATCTGTTGCACCAGTGTTGACATACAAGCACTGGAAATGGTCAACATCAGTTGTTGAACTTGGTTCAAAAAAGAGTTCAAACCACTGATCATTTCCTAAGCTTGAGGCTGAAAAGTCTGAGAACCCTTCCAAAGCCAATTGGCTTTGGACACTCACGGAAACTAATTACATATGATGTGCAAGGAGCTTTTGCTTGCTTAGATAGTTTATGGTATGTAGATAGTGGAGGCTCCAGGCAGATGGCTGGATGTAGAGCCCTTCTTCTGGACTTTCTTGCTCTTGGAGGGGGTGATATATCCTTTGGTAATGATTCAAAAAGGTAAAGTGTTGGGTTCAGGGACTGTTCAGGCTGGGAGACTCAAGTTTGAAAATGTTAATCTGATTAACAATCTTAAGTTTAATCTTCTTAGTGTTTCATAAATGAGTGACAAAGGTTATGGGTCATTCTTCACTAGAAGACATGTAAGATTATTGGACCAGAAGTGGTTGAAAAGATTAACACCATCATTGCTGAAAGCAAAGCACAACTTGTTGCTCACAGGAGTGGCAATGTGTATGTGGTTATATATTGAAGGATAACCATATGGCAAATGTCTGTGTATTTTCTGCTGCCTCAACCAAAGCGACAGAATTGTGGCATAGGAGATTGGGTCATACCAACTTCAAACTATCAACTCACTCTCAAACAAAACCTTGTAAGAGGTCTACCACCTAAAGAATTTAAATGTGACGAGAATTGTGTTTCCTGTTTAAAAGGTAAACAACATAAAGCTCTTACAAATCATTGATAAGTCCAAAACAAGTCAATGTCTTCAATTGTTGCATATGGATTTGTTTGGCCCTATAAAAATCATGAGTTTAAGGAAAAAGAGATTTTGTCTTGTTATTGTTAATGATTTTTTCTAGGTTTAACTTGGACTTACTTTTTACACCTAAGGATGAGACTGCAGGTATCTTGAAGGATTTTGTCACCAAAGTTGAAAAAATAACCTGACTTGCCAGTAAAAGTCTTTAGAAGTGAAAATGAAACAGAGTTCAAAAATAAGGAGTTGGATGAATTCTGTGTGTCAAAAGGGATTTTAAGGCAGTACAGCATTCCAAGAACACCAAAACAAAATGGGGTGGTTGAAAAGGAAAAATAGAACTCTTATTGAGGCTGCAAGAACAATGCTGGCAGATTATAGTTTACCTCTATCCTTTTGGGTAGAAGCTGTAAATACTGCTTGCTATGTTCAAAAAAGAGTTTTAATCCACCCTAGACATCAAAAGACTGCTTATGAAATATTGTTCAAAATCAAACTACTGATATCATTTTTTAATATCTTGGGCTGCCCATGTTTCATTTTAAATCTCAAAGATTCCATTTCAAAATTTGCAGCCAAAGTAGATTGTGGATATTTCTGGATATTCCTCTACTGCCAAGGCCTATAAAGTGTTTAACACAAGGACTAGGACAATAGACGAAACTCTGAATGTTAAGTTCAATGAACTTTCATCTTTGAAAATCCCAGCAAATCCTGCTGAACTGTTTGATTTAGATAAATTCAAATTTGAAGATATCACTTTTAAAACTGACAATGTAGGTCACCACAGTCTCCACAACAAGATTTCAGATATGACATTGTGATGCCATAGTCTCTCTGCAAAATCTATTCTGCATCAGGGTAAGCAGATGTTCTAAACTCTGTCACAGCTGAGTCAACCACTGTTGGCCAAGTCTTACCCTCAAACCACTGCCTCATCAAGTTCAACCACTGATCAGTCATCTCCTTATAAAGGTCCACCTTCAGTTGACAAAAGTCTATCCACCTCTACACCACTTCGGCCTATTCCCCCACTTCCATTCCAAACCTCTGTTGGCACTACAGAAGTGCAAACAGATGTTTCAACAGCAGATGCCACAATCCTCTCTCCCTCACCTCAAAATGCCATAGTTCCATACAAAGGAGATCTCATCTTCCTAAGAGCTCATCCACCAAACAAAATCATTGGCAACGTCACTGAAGGGGTGCTCACAAGAAGTCAATCCTCAAACATTTGTCGTTTTGCTGGCTTTTTATCTCTCACACAAACCTGTCAAGTACCAAGAGGCACTGAAAGACAACAATTGGGTAGAAGCCATGCAATAAGAGCTCCTTCAGTTCAAGAGACAACAAGTATGGGAACTTGTACCATTGCCAAAGGATGTATGTCCAATTGGCATAAAAAATGGGTCTTTAAGAACAAAACAGATGAAAGGGGTATTGTTGTCAAGAATAAAGCAGGGCTTGTGGTTCAAGGCTTCAGACAAGAAGAAGGAATAGATTATGATGAAACCTTTGCTCCTGTAGCTAGTTGGAAGCCATCAGACTTTTCTTAGCCTTTGCTGTCAACCACAACATCAAGGTGTATCAGATGGATATCAAATGTGCATTCCTTTATGGCAAAATTCAGGAGGAAGTCTATGTATGTCAACCACCTGGTTTTGAAGGCACATTCCATCCTAATCATGTCTACAAACTCAACAAAGCTTTGTATGGCTTGAAACAAGCACCAAGGGCCTGGTATGAAACTCTTTCCACTTTTCTCTTATCCATTGGTTTTACAAGAGGTAAAATTGATAAAACTTTATTTCTTAAGTGGAAAGGAAAAGATTTAATGATTGTTCAAATATATTTGGATGACATCCCTTTTGTGTCCACATGTAACAAAATGTGTGAAGAGTTTAGAAAACTCATGACAGCAGAGTTTGAGATGAGTGCCATGGGTGAACTACAGTGCTCTCTTGGTCTCCATGTAAAGCAACTGCAAAATGGAACTTTTATTCACCAAAATAAGTATGTTAAAAACTTACTTACAAAATTTGACATGAATGATTATAAACCATGTAGTACACCCTTGAGTACCACTAAGTTACTCACTACTGATGATAAAGATGAACTGGTTGACCAGACACACTATAGATATATGATTGGGTCTTTATTGTACTTAACTGCATCTAGGCTAGACATTATGTTTGCCACTTGTGTTTGTGCAAGATCCCAGGCATCACCTAGAAAGTCAAATCTTATTGCTGTGAAAAGGATATTCAGATACCTAAAAGGTGCTCCTACACTTGGTATCTAGTACCTTGCTAATGGAATATTGAGCTTTCAGGTTACTCAGACATTGATCTTGCTGGTTGTCAAACCACAAGGAAGTCAACATCAGGTGGGTGCCAATTCCTAGGCAATGCCTTGGTCTCTTGGCAAAGAAAAAAGCAAGAAGCCGTTTCAATATCCACTGTAGAGGCTGAATACATTGCTGCTGCTAGTTGTATAGCCCAATTATGTGGCTTCAAAACCAGCTACTGGATTTTGGTATAACTGCTCTAAGGACTCCACTCATGTTGGACAGTCAAGCAGCTAAAAATATCATAAAAAAATCCAGTCTCCCACTCAACAACAAAGCACATTGACATCAGACACCATTTTATTAGAGACAGTTATGAAAAATGTTTGATTTCTCTTGCACCATATTCCAACAGAGGATCAGTTGGCAGATGTGTTGACAAAAGCTTTAGACACATCTACCTTTGCAAATCTGATTTCTCGAATTGGTATGCTAAACATGGAATAGAATAAAATAAAAATGTTTTCATGAGTAAAAGCATTAAAATGTTGTCAGAAAATCAAAAACTCATCCTTAAAAATAGTTTTGGTTGAAAAGTCTGTTCAAGGCAATACAACCACTGTTTCATTGAGTATATCATCTGTTGGTTGAAAATCTGTTTCAAACATCTGATCAGATAAAACAACTGTTTTCACAAACATCTGTTGACTAAGTCAAAAAAATGTAATAAACAACTGTCATCCACCATAACAGACCTTCCATCAGATGTTTGCCACGTATGCTCTCAAAAGCAGCATTTTGACCACATCAGCGGTTTGCACCTGAGACTATAAAAACCCTGTTTATCCCCAACACTTGTTCCACTATCTCATCGAATTCAAAATTCCAAACACCCCTTTCTATCAACCTAAACCTTCATAAAAAATTCATCGACTTTATTTCTGTTATCCAAGAAATGGATCTCCAATTGAAAGCTCCCCATAATTACCTTCCATATCTGTCTAAAACAGATGAAAACCGTCATTTCCATTCCATCATTGATATATTGAATGCATCCAAATACAACCTGCTATCACTTCCAGTTCCCCCACTTATGTTGACACACTTCAAGAATTTTGATTGAAAGCTGAAACCCTATTCACAGACAAAAAACCAACTTCCGTTGTTTCACAAATTAGAGATACACGTGTCGCCATTACCCCACAATCCATATCCACTACCTTCTCACTGGATGATCAGGCAGGTAAAGACACTTTTGACAAAACCGAACTTCACACAGACATGAAATTTTTCTTTCATACCTTACTTGTATGTCTCTCTCCCAAAACTACTTCTTTTAATGAAATCCCATTGAAAGTTCAGTACTTGGCATATGCTATTTTGACAAACTCTGACTACAATCTATCCCAAGGACTATTTCTAGATTTGGTAGGAAATGTGAAGGGTGTCCAGTCTGGGTCAAATAATGCGTTATTAATATATCCAAGGCTTTTAAGTTTTATCCTACAAAAGGTTTTACCTGAAAAGGATTACAAAAAAGGGGAAGGCCTTCAAAAGAATAGCATATCCCATGAAACTTTTACAAGATTGTTAGGTCCAAACCAAGAAAAACCTTCAAAAGCAAAGTTTCCAAAACACAAGCAAAGAGAGTTAAGACAACAATGTTTTGCAAACCTCTGTTGTTGAGCCCACTGCTCCTGGTGATCATGGGGACTACATCCAGTGCTGTGAAACCCACACCAGCCACTTCCAAATAGACCACTCCATCCTCTAAATCCCCCAAAAAGCAACCCAAAAAGGTGACACTAGAGGATGAGATACCAGAGAAGAATGCTGTTGCAACACAAATGCAGCAAAACAACCGTTGTTGGTACTTCCTCTCAACAGTTGGTAAAATCTCAACCCAGCCAAACTCCTCATGTATCCTCTCCAAAGGATCATGTTGTAAGCCAAGGGAACACACATCATGGAACAGCTGATTCATTTGACCATCTGTTTACAAGTCCTTCTCCCAGGGCTAATACTCTTGTCACTCCACAACCTTCACCATTAAATCCTCCTATTCCACCTACTATGCAACCATTGTTCGAAGCCATTGACAAAACTCAGGACTCAACCATTTCAAACCACCTATCACTGAGAGTATACCTCCACAAGTGATTGGTCCTGAGAAAAGTCAAATGGCAATCCCACGAACAGAGGAGGCTACACCTTTTGAGTTACATGTAATTCAAAGTGGTAGTTCAAGTGAAGTAGCCACTACTGTTGTAGAGACCATTATCTCACTTCAGGACAGTGGTTACATAAATCAGACTTCCTTGAGGCAACAACTGCTGAGGCCACAATAGTGACATCAAAACCAGTTGGAAGTCCCCAAAACCAAGACCAAGGGACATCTGGTTTCTTTCCATTGGATACTCCTCCTAGGACTGAACCAGTTACAACTACCACATCTGGTAGGAATTCAGATGATCCTATTAAGATAGGTGATGGATTAAAATACCAGGAATTAACGGAGAGAGTAAATGCCATTGAGTCATCAGTAACTGAAATCAAGAGTGATATCAAGACAGTGATGCAAACCTTGGTGACTCTCACACAAAGTCAACCATCCAGTCAAGAGATTGCTATTGAGTTATGGAAGTCAGTCAATCCCACCATCATAGCTCATCGAAAACTAGCTGATCAAACATAAGAAACATACATGAAAATGACAAGGAATATGGTTGATGCAAGGTTCAATGACACCAAAGCATATATCAAATCCATCAAAGATCATTTGTTGAAGACTATTGGCTCTGCCCCACAACTATCTTAAGAGATGAAAATGACAATGAATTCATTGCAGTTGATGCCAAAAAGGGGGAGAGTGGCAGAGACAGACTACCAAGTCGAAACCATTTGGGGTTCCACCTTCACAACAAAAGTCTGCTCAATAGCCTGCTCAAGAGTCTGCTAACCAAACCACTGCTGAAGCAGCCAAAACAAAAGAAGTTGATGAATCTGCAAATGAAAAGGCTGAAAAGGCTGCTGAGGCTAAGAAGATCAGGGCTGAAACATTGGAAACTAAAGTAGAAAATATTTCTAAAAGGAAAGAACAAGAACAGCAGGTAAAGGAAAACGTTGGAACTTCCAAAAGGAAGAAGAGGCCTGCTCATCATGTCAGGCAGCCTCCTTCAAAAACCAAAACCTCTGTTGTTGCTTCCACCAAAACAACTACTGAACCAATTAGCACAACATCCACTACAACCACCACCGCTGCTTTAGCCTTGACCATAAAACCCATACCATCATCAGCTCAAACATCTGCTGGTACTAAACAAGTGCCATCAGATGTTAACACACCACAATCACCACCATCTCCAACCATCTCGTATAAAAGAAAAAGAAAATCCACCTTTGTTGTACAAGATGAGAATATAGCTACCACACCACCACCATCTCAACCCATTCCTGCCATTCCACTTCAATCTTTCTCACCACACACTTCAAAATTCACATCCAATCCTTCCACCACCAAATCACCAACTTCCACTATCCCATTGGCAGCTCAGTATCCCCTTGAGCTTGACATGATCAATGGGGAAATTCAGTCCTTCTATAATACTGAGGATGCTTCACAATTATCTTTCCCATCTCTTTCAAGTCTGAATCTGCCTAAGCCCAGAAATCTTGATGAATAATTAAAGCAGAAAGTACAACAAACTGACTTGATCATCAAAGAAAAATGCAAAGAGAAAGATGACAGGACTGCTCAGGGCATCCATTCAGCAGAACTTAGCAAACTAAGAAGGCATGAAGACTTTGCTAAGGACCTGAGCAAGTCTATGTCTTCAAAGCCCATCAGTGGTGAAATGGTAAAGTTGGTCAGGGAATCTCTTCTTGATCAAATTATGGCTACCAAACCTAACAAGGCCAATAGGAAACATTTCACTAGCTGGACCATTCAAGCTCTAAAAGAAGAATTACAAAGAATTGAAGATCTGAGCAAACAAAAGCAAAATGCTGCTGTTCCTGATTTTAGAAAGGGCAAAGACCCTTTCAGAGCCTTGAAGTTTAAAAGAATGAGAGATGAACTGGAACAAGCTGGTTATGGTGAGATGAAGTCTGTATCAAAATGGTCTGAGCTAAGATTAGTGGAAACATACAAGAAGCTTGAAGAACAAAGAAAAATTGATCCAACTCTTCCTAGAAAACCAACTTACTCTGATGATGAATAAGTTGGAAGATCTCATCAGACCCTTTCATTTGAAAACCTACATCCTTCTTCAAATATTACAATTGCTGCTAGAAGACAACAAAAGAGATAGAAAGAGATGTCAGAAGAAGATCAAAAGAAGTTTGCAGACACATATGTGAAAGAGGGGATCTTCAACCAAGTTAAGTATTTTTCTGATCCCATCAGTGAAGAACTGAGAAGAATAATTGGGAGACCTCCATCACCAAACTCATCCTCAATAAATTTGCAGCCCAAAAATCCATCTGATTAAAAAATTATAAAATGGAAGGTTGATAAAACCAGCCATGAATTGACTCTGCTCAGATCAGATGGAAGGATCCAAAAACATAGCATGGATGATGCTTATAGTATGAATGCATATGAACTCCAAGATCTTTTGGGTTTGGAACTAGAAAGGGAAGCTGATGACCTCTACTCTTTTGACTTTGAATTACAATTGAAGGGTCAAATTAGAGAAAGTCTGATGAGAAATAAAGATCAGCAATAATGATAAGTTTTGGCATCATCTGTTCTAGGGGGAGATTGTTGGGTCTGCTGACCAGGAAAAGAACAGATGATTGAAAACAAAATATTCTACACATCTGATTTTGAATAAGACAGTACTTTATACAAGAATCCTCCCAAACGATTGATGACTCTAACTGCTGATGCTAAAGTGCTGTTGGACAAAACTGCTGCTGATTGAAGAAACAACTGATGATCAAAGTACTGACAAGGAAACAAGACAAGGTGCTGACAAAGACAAAAGGTCTGTTGGAGCCAACAACACTAGGCTCCAACAGATGTTCAAGACCAACAGAGTTTCTCTTTACAGCTGATGTTTTATGTTGTTATGTTAGTTAGCTATCATTGTCTAGGTAACGTTAGTCTTAGGTCATCAGAGCTTTAGTATGTCTATAAATAGAATAGTGCATGTACTGTTCTATTTATCACTTCACACATTCTCTTACACAGACAAAGTTATTGAGTGATCAGGCTGAGGGCGAGAATTGTAATAACTTGTACTGAAATATGTGATGACTGATATATAGTACTTGATTGAAAACAATTGATCCATTTGTTAAGATTTATAGTTTATATTACGCAGCACTTTCCATCTTTATAATTCATTCCTTTGTTTCATTACTTAAACAATCTTAACAAATCAAACTCAGATCCTAACACAAGGGATGGAAGGAGAGTAGCAACTGCCTCATATGTACCTAAAGTCTCAAAGATTGGGCTAAGAGGCTTTGGCCTTCCTTATCTATTGGGCTAGGATTGATAATATCCTAATCAATGGCCATATCAGAAGTTTCTTCCCTGTTTGATGTGGTGATTGGGGCATGCCACTATCTGATGGTGAGTATTCTAGTTCAGTAAATTTGGGATCTGGGAATTTAGGTTTAGTGGTTTCAATAGGTTCAGTAGTTTCGGGAAGAGGTTCAGAAGTTTTATTCTTTTTGGATTTTCTTCCTTGAAAACTAGATTGAAATTGTTTTGGCTCTTTTTGGTGATGGTGGAGATGGATATAACTGAGAGGAAGTTTCAGTTATATCTTTATCAAGTGTTGACTTCAGATTAACATCCTTAGGCATCTCAATCTCCTAGGGTGCTTTTCTTTTAGGATTGGTGGTTTTGGAGTTTTGCTTCTTGGACTTTTTGGTCTTTGGGGAAATAGGTTTGGAAGATGTGGGCTCCATGGCGACTGTTTCCTGTTCCCTTTAGTCATCTTCTGGCATAGAATCGGTTTTTGTGCCTTGAGAATACTTGTGAGGTTAAAGGGTTTACTTTTGAAACAATACTCACAAGTACCACTTTTAGAACAGTTTAATCAAAGTACATGCAACGGAATAATAATAAGTGTTCTAACTCAACAATTCACTTTTTTGATCAATAAATGCTCCCCCTTAAATTTATAACTAAAGTCTCACAAGTGTATATTAGAATCAAAGCAGTAAATGTTAAAATAGTTAGGGTTTTCAAATGTTTCTCCTATGTTAGAAAATTTATAAACTGCAAGTCTGTGTGTTTAATAGATGGTGTGAACCCATCTATTTATAAAAAGAACTAAACATACATAGGAAGTATAAAAACTAATACTATAATACTACAACAGGCTGTAGTATTGGAGCTTTTACATAATGTAGACAAAAACTAATATAATACTAAACTACTGAAGATAAGGGCAGTTGGAAGCTTCTATTGCAACTGCTGAAGGCCAAAGAACTTATAATGAGTAAACTGATCAAAGTTATTCTTCAGGTGTTTATCTAGTACACCTTCAGGACTTTACTCTTCAGCACTTTGTGTCAGCTTCTTCAGTACTTCCCTTAAATTCTTTAGTACTTTCAACACTTAGATAAAATATGCAGAGAGGATATTAGACTAAGGTTGATAGGATTGTCAATCCTCTTTGACCCAATATTAAGGCCAGGTCAGAGAAGGATTGGGGCTTCATCCTGAAAACATAGGATCCCTCCACACCAATCTTCTAAATGTTTAAGTACATGCAGAAATTAAATTGTCTGAAATTGTTCACAACCAAGCACTAAACTACCACATCAAAGATTCTAAAAAAGTGGGCTCAGGCCTAGGCATCATCACCTTCATTGCCCACTGTTGCTTCAGCTTCCTTGGCTATCTCCAGGATGGTCTCCACAGGCCCCACCACTGTATCCTTGCCAGAAGGGCCTTCATCCTGTTGGATAGGAGTGTACGCCACCACTTTACCACCCTAACTTATGATTTTTGCTTGCCAAGCCTCAATGGTCCACTCATATTGATTGATGTTGGGATCCTTCTCACGGAGGGCTATTTTGAGCCTGGCCTAGAGGACTGAAATGGTGGCAGAGTTGATCATACCCTGCGTATACTCCTCAAGCTCCTTCTTATGTTCCTCAGTGGCCTTGATCTTCTCAGCTAGCAGGTTCTTCACTTCGGCTTCCATCTTTGACAGCTTATCTTCAAGATGTTTCCTTTTAGCAAGGGAAATCTTCCTTGTGTCCTCCAGAGCTGTAGTAGTTTCCTCAAGTTGAGCTGCCATATCATCCAGAGACTTGAGCACATATTCGTGGCCCTGAGACAAGAAGACAAACTGGTAAGTTCTCTATAGTCCATTTTGTTAATTAAAATATGATTAACATTTTTAGAATGCAACTATACCTGGAAATAGTAGTGAGAAACCTTGGCAAGGACATCCTTAGGCGCCAGACCCTCAAAGAGAAGGGGTGCCTCCTCACAAAGGGGGTCGCAGTCGCAGAAGCTTGTAGCAGTAGCAGTAGTGCTCTTCCTCTTCTTGGAAGCATGGGCATTATCCTTCGGAGGAGGGCTGGTCATCCTGAAGCTAGTAGGAGAAGTGATCTTGGCAGCCTTGGAGACCTCTTGGCTGTCGATGTCATCGAGATCAAAGATGGCAGCTTTCTAGCCTGAGATGATAAAAATAATATTAATAATTATTATCCAAATATAAACATCCTGAGGATTTAAAAGGTAACTTACAAGACATACCTGTGGCTTGGCTTGTGGATAGGCTTTCTTCGATTACAAAGGTTTTTGCTGGTAAAGGTAAATCTCTGACTTGTTTTACCCGGATGAAAGAATCGTCTGAGGGAGGAGCACACATAACAAAAGAAGCACCTGTAAAACAAAACTAAATATCAGTTACATCCTCAGGATATATCTATAAAACTTATTTTATTAAGGACTTTACCACTTTTCAATCAAAATCTAGGGATGTTATCTCCATCTAGGATGGAATCCCTTCTAACAAAGAAAAACTCGGACTTCCAAGACCTTTCAGACTTAATGAAATTGTGCAGAAAAGGTGGAATCTTGTTGATTTGTGGAAGAACAACACGGTGAGAACCATGTGTTTTCAGCTTGTAGATATAGGACTGGTTCCCTATTTGCAAAGGAATGCCATGATTTTTGTCAATCCTATTGCAGACCATCAAGATCTTCCAAACCTCAAGCCTGGCATGTGCATATGCCATCCCTGTTATATCAAAGAATTCTTTGATGAAATCAGGGAAGGGATACTTGAGGCCAAGATGAAAGGGGAGGTACATAAAACACACACAAACCTTGGAGGCAAAGTCAGACTTAGCATTATGTTCATAGGTTCGGAATACTGCAATCTCAGGGAAGGCCCCTGATTTTTGAAGAGCTGTGATATCCATGTCCATGAATGTACAAACTTCATCCACGGGGGATTCAAGCAGATTTTGTGCAGGGAAGTCGTGAGGAACTCCAACACTGCAACATGCCCTGACTGTTCTTCTTTCCTATTGTTTATTTTTTGAAAATAAAAATTACAGGTTTGGAAAACAAAGAAAACGAGAGAGGAGATGTACCTTTTGAAAGGGTCTTGATGTAGATTTAAAAGGGAAGATGATTCAGTAAATATAGACAGTGAAGAGATAATCAGAATGGTCACCCTGCAATAAGTGGCTAATATATAGCTACAGAGGCACCAGTCAGACGTCAAATCATTATTGTGATAAGAATAAAAATATTACCGTTGAGATATTAACGGTAACATTTTTGGGGACATTTGCTGGTGGTGAAATTCTTATGATGTTATTTAGTTGCATTCCTTATTTCACATCTTCAGGATACTAAAGATAATTCCAGGTTCAGGATATAACTGTTTATATCCTATGTACATCCTAAGGATGGGCTAACAGTTTATCTTATATTGATCCGAGTGCAGGTAATGCTAGGACGACTACGATACTTGACTAGGTCTTGCTGCATTCTTGGAAGACTTAGTCGGTGAACGTTGGGAGCTCGTGTGAACGTGGGAGAGCCTCAAATGGCTAGTGGACTTAGTAGATGATATCCCGGATATCTCGGGATGGAAGTTGTAATCCTATATTATAAATAGGGGTGTTATGGACGATCATAGGACACACATTATCTGCTATTCTTTCTCTTTTTTAGCTAATACACACTTTCGCAACAGTCATTGTAATCTTAGCTGATCGTTCATCTCATTTCCAAAGTTTTAACACTTTTTTTTTTTATACTTAATAATTGTTTTGGTCAAAAATTACTTAGTAGAAATAATTTTGTATTCCAAATTAGAAATTGTGAGGTAGTGTGCTAAGAATGTGAAATTATTATTAAAACTAGTTATATTCTGAAAATGTTTGATCAGGATGCTAAAAAGAGTAAATTAGTGACAACTATGCTCAGGATGGCTTAGGTTTGCTTTAGGATGGATAGTTATATCCTCGGGATGGAACTGTTTGTAATGAACAAATTATGGAGTAAAACACAAAGAACAACACTCGATATACGAGGAAAGCCCTTGATCAATAGTAGATCACTGGCATAAAACCTCGGGAGGAGACTAGGCCCCTGCCTTGTTTGTTAATATTAATTTGGTAAAAAAAGTACAACTTTGGATGAGTGTGTGGACCAGTGTACTAAGATTACAATGATTGTGTGGGTGTTTTTAAGTGTTAGTGTGCAGCTATAATGTAAGAAAGGTGTGTGTAAGTGTCCTATACTCGTCCAATACTCCCATTTATATAATACATGAGAATAACTAATGAATCCCGTGAGATCCGCTAAGTAGTTAAAGTCTTCAATGTTGTGTAACAGCTTCTTCAGGTGAACGTTGGAGGTCTTTAACAGAAACTAGTCGTTGGCTAACAGTTTCTTCTTGGCTAGTCAATGATCCAGCTGTTTCCTTGTTTATCACCGATATTAAATGTGTATCGGTTACATGTTTGACTCTATCTTCAATCATAGAGCATGAGTTACACTCCTATCTTTGACTTCTTCATTTGAGGGTTATAATATAGACGTTGCTGAATCAATAAAATCCATATTACAACATAGTTGTACCTGCAATCATATAAGAAAGCTAATTCGTTAGTTCATTCTAAGGATGTGCACATGCTGAATTACAGTTACATCCTGAAGTCAGCATACTCTTTCAGCATCCCGAGGATGGTACTTTAGGGATGTAGGGTAAAATTATCCTGAGGATTTTCACCCACAACAATAATAATAACAAAGGCAGGGGCATTAGTCTCCTCCCGAGGTTTTGTGACGGCGATCAACATTGATCAAGAGATATCCTCGTATATCGAGTGTTTTTGCGTTGATTTATTTCATTTCTGTTCGATTAATATACCTTGTTCTTTACAGTTCCATGCTAAGGATACAATTGTTTTCTTTCTGTCGCTTACTTTGATATCCTGAGCATAGTTGTCAAATCTTAGTCTTTTGCATCCTAAACATAACCATCTTCGAGTTATAACTAATTTTAAGCATAAAAAATATTTTTAGCACACTACCACACATTTTAATTTGGAAAATAGATTTAATTTTAGTTAGTTAATTTTTTATTAAAACAGTTACCATCTGAATCATTTAAAGAGGATGATCTGTTGGATGATGTCGAGATCGAAGATATGACACATGAAGAATACCCTGATTATGTGCATGAAACAGAAAGATCAGAGTTGACATACCTGTTTCTACTCAAGCCTATTTTGAGATGGTTGATAGATGGATGAAAGATCATCCACCTGAAGATAAACCCGAGATAAATGCTGAAAGAACAAAACGGGTACAAGCAACTATAGATACATATTTCATATATGTGCGTGTAGCTTTCGGATAGCTGAAGACAAAAACGCCAAAGATTTGAAGAAAGTATGTATATGTATATATATATATATATTGATATTTGGTTCTGGTTATCAAGTGGTCGAACGAGTTTTTATACGGTCGAATCAGTTTATGTAATGTCAAATGAAGCTAGAAAGTTTTGATTCGTGCATAGCCAGGGTCGAAGGTCTTAGTTTGAACCCTCGAAGGGTCGAACCTTTTTATCTATAAATAAGTGAAGTATGTTTTAGTTTGGAACGGTTGGTCCTTTGAGTCGGTTATTAGTGTGTGTTCAGTGTGTGATCTAGAAGTCTGTGTTTTCATTAATTGGAGTCTGTAACTATTATAACATCTTTAAAGTTAATGAAAACATGTTGAAAATGAATATTATGGTGTTCTGATTACGGTTTTCATCATTTTGCATGATTATTAGGGTTTTCGCACCTAATACATCAGTAATCGTGTTGATCATGTGTTTCTTTGTTTAAATCTGATCCTACAAAGTTATATTAGAGCTTGTGCTCAATCACACGACTGCAAATCGCTAAAAAATTATTCAGATTTCAGATTAAAATCATCAAAACCCCAGCTGTTTTCATAGATCATTGATAAAACATGGTTTTTGAATGATTTGAAGGTGTTTTTGCGATCGAAATCAAAAATTCTTTCACAAAAATTGTTCATAATTCAATCGATTCAAATCCTTCATAATTACATTCATAATTGTTAAAAAATTTTATAATCAGATCAAAATTGTCTGATTTAGAAGAAAAATTGAACGTGAACATTGTCAGGTCGAATGGGTTTTTCAGTTTAGGTCGAATGATTTCGTTGAATGTCCATTCGTGTTCGAAATTGGGTCGAACCAATTCTTGAGTCTTTCATTCGTTCCTTCACAATTTCATTCGAGTTACTAGTTTTCGTTTGTGCTCATCGATAGGTTGAACTAGTTAGATCTCTTTTCATTTGGGCTAACTTTCAGGTCGAACCAAGTTTCGGACTTTGATTCGACTTCACGTTTTGCAGAATCAAAATTTTTGTGAAAAATTTTCCTAAGTGTTGAAGTTTTTACATCAAACTAGGATAACATTTGGGGATGTCCGATGCACAACCGACCTACTGTGACACAACAATAGCAGCAAACACCAATGAGTCCATGGGCTGTAGCGGATGAGAGAGAGAGAAATCACAACCACAACCGATGACTAATTACTGGGCTTTGTCGGTACCAACTCAACCTGCTGTAAGACCTCCTACACAGCCAATGCCAGACTATTGGGGTGTTGCAGCAGCCGCAGCTGTTCAGAATCAAAAAACCACTGCCATAACAACCTTGATGAACAATCTATCTACTGGAAACGGTAACCGTCTAACAAAGTTAATGGACATGATTGAGTATCCTTCGTGGCATAAGAGGTTCAAGATTCATTTGGAAGGACTAGATGGTGGTGAGTTATGGCAAATGTTGCAAAGAGGGTTTGTGCAACCGATGATTGAGAACTCGAACACTCCAGTTGCACTTGATGGTTTACCAGATTTTGATAAGAAGAAGTATGCTGCTTAGAAGAAAGCTTATTCGCAGTTGTCTCAAGCATTGACCAAATATCTATTACATCAGTTTGGACCGTGTACTACTTCAAAGCAATAGTGGGATGCACTCAAAAGCAGGAATGACGGGAATGAGAAGACTCAAAAGATGAGAATGGATGAGCTAAAGAAGGAGTTTGAAAACTATAGCTTTGTTGAAAATGAGAGTTTAAAGGAATTAACTGCTAGATTTTTTCATTTATTACCTGAACTTTCTAACTATGAAATTGTTTATCCTATGTCAGATTGTATGGAGAAATTTGCAAATGCTTCACCAGTCTATTGGAGCCAGCATGTTGAAGTCTTGATGGAAAAAGACTTGTTTCTATTCCGGACACTTAACGAGTTTATTCAAAGGGTAGAGAACAAGGAGATTGAGGAGAGAAGGAAGGCAAAGATTCAGAATCTGAAGCTGTATTACACGAGTTCCTCATCTTTGGCCATTACAAGTGTCGATGTGAGTTCGGCACCACAGACTGCTTTCGTATCGAGTGTTGAACCAACTAATGTAGGTAGTTATTATGGTGTGTCTTCAGCTTCATCTTACACACCCACCCAGTCTCCTATGCAATCTGCTCCATGGATGGCAACTCGAACGATGAATATGTCTCAACAATATTCATCCAACGTTGGACAAGGACCACCAAGCTCAAGTTCCGTCGTGTTAGAGACATCTAACAAGGATTATGGGACGATAGAAGTTGCAGAAAAGCATCTCGCCTTGGTTTCTGCCATGTTAGCATCTTATAACGGACTTGTAGCTAGTTAAATTGGAAACAATAATTTGATAAATGAAGATTATTCTCAGATTGATAACGATAAGATGGAACTCACTGATATCCAATGGGCATTTTCTAGTGTGGTGAGGAGAGCTCATGAGTTTATGGAGCGAACCGGTAGAACAGATCTTGCTACTTTTCCTAACACCACTTACAGGTTCAACAAAGCAAAAGTGACTTGTTATAATTGTGGAACAAAAGGTCACATTGCCTGTGAATGAACAAAACCTAAACAACAAGGAAACCAAAACCCATTTAACACCAACTATCAAAACCGTCAAATCAATTATCAAAACCAAAACTGTGCTTCTCATAACTCTACCCAAAGACAAACACCATCACCTAATCAAACTCAAACACCACCAAATCATGAAAGAAATCTTGTTCTAATAACCACTTCCCCCAATCAAAACCAAAATGAGAATCAAGAATTGGTCATTTAACAAGATGAAGGGTTCAATTGGAATGACATGCAATTGGGGGTCGAGATTACCGGAGGAAATGTTGCATGATTTTCACAAAAGGTTGAGAATGAGGAAGCAGTGAGAGTAGAAGAATTGGTGAATGAAGAGCCGGTAGTTGAAGAAACCGTGTCTGAGATGGTTGATGAAATTGTTGATGAAGTTTCTGATGCTCAGGATTCAGATTTTTCAGATTCTAAATGCGAGTAAGATTCAGAAGCAAGTCTAACTTCGTTAGACAATGATATTGATTAGTTGTTAGCTGAAGAAGATTTTCTTATTAGCAAGAAATCATGCATGGTGGATGATGCTTGCACCAGAGTTGACTATTCTAAATTCTTTTCTGGGAAGGAAGCTCATTTTACATTAATGCCTATGACTGATTCTTCAAACCTGGTAAGTTCTACCTCACTTCCTAAATGCAATGATTGTCTTACTTTACTTGGATAGTGTGATAGACTAGAAGGTGAGAATTTGAGTTTAAAAGCTGACTTGGCAAGTGTTAAACAAGCTGTTGAAACTTATAGGAAAAATGAAAGAGCTTTGAACAAAACAATTGAAAATTATAAAAAGGATGTTTCTAAATTAATTAAAACTCTTTCAAACAAACAAATTTCCATTAACAACTACACAAATGAAATTTAAGACATAAAGCTTGAAATGGCTAAGGTTAGGAGTTTATATGAGAAAATGAACAAAAGTTGGAAAGCTACCTCAATATCGCATATGTTTTGGACCATATTGTGGAAGTGCCTAACAAAGAAGGCGTTTAGCCAGTATCAGTTATAAATTTGTTCCATCTCCGGTTCTTATTTAAAACCACAATTTTGATGTTGTGACATCTTAGAGTACAAATAATTCTGTTTCCGCATCAGAAAACGAATCAAACACCTCTAGTGTGCAAGATCCGTATTCTGATGTGAGACCGACACTGGGTGTGAACAATGAAAATGTGGTAGCTGTAACCGATGATTCTCATTTGGAGGAAGAGGAACCGAAAAAGAATGTTGATATTCCTTTGGAAAATCGCATTCAGTGTGATCCTTCACCATAGGTTCAGGTTCCTCCTATGGCTAAACCAAAGCTTAAGCCATCAGAAAAGAAATATGATGAGAATGAATTAGATGATATACCAGTCAAAATGTTCTATCGGATGCAAGTATCCAATCAGATAATAGCTGACTCAGCATATCCCATACAGTCTGTGAACTATTCTAAATTTGCTAAAATCTGGCAACAAAGCACAATCTGGTTTCCTAAATCTGAAAGAACAAATGATTTTCCACCAGAACTAATCAGGAAACTGTATGGTGATGACTCTAAGAAAGAAAAAATGCATGTGACTGAGTTTGTTAAATGAGTTAATCGTGTTAATTCATTTAAGGAACCAGCTTACTCACTAGAGCCTGCTCCTGAGAGTTTAAGACGACAGTGTATTGAGGACCAAAACCCAGTTAACACATTTGCAAATTATCATGATAAACCTAAGTTTTGAGAATATCGTGCCAGTTTCAAATGCGGGGAGAGAGGACATTTACTTGTTCACTGTCTATATGTGAGACACAAAAGGCATGAGGTTGAGGTAAAAAGAAACCAATGAGGGGGATTCAAATGTTGATTATCCTCAAAAACAGTTTTATCAACCAAGAGGAAAACAACCGATTGTCTATGACAATCGAAACTGAATTGCCATGGAAAAGACGATGAAGAAACCGATGGTAAACTCAGTAAATGATAAGCAAAACGTTTATCCTAAACCACCTGCTAAGTCGATTGTTGGACCTTCGTCTATTAAATCAGACAAGGTTTCCAAGAATGCCCCTCAGAAAGTCGTTTCAAAGAAAACTGAAAATGTTAAGACTGAAATTCCTAAACGACCTGAGCAGGTTTGGTTACCTAAAGGTTCTTATAATGGTGTTACCTCAACTTCAAAAGAATCTTTGAAAGTTGTTACAGAAAAGAAAGCTGAAGAAAAGAAAGTCATTTTTGTGAATGCTGATACTTCAAGACCCAAGACCATCAAGGCTTGTGTCCCACAAAAGAACTAATCATTTACTTTAATGGTGCAGGGACTTCCAGTTTGCACTGTTAGCAGTGTTTGGATTGTTGAGAGTGGAGCTTCCGGGCACACGACAAGGGACATGACGCTATTATTCGATATTAAAAACATCAATGGAGGTTATGTTGCTTTTGCTGGTAACAAGGGAGGTTATATAACGATGGAAGGAAGTGTTAGTAATGGGATTGTTAGTTTTGAAAATATATCTTATGTGAAACAGATCGACATGTTTAATAATTTAAAGATTCTGTTTAACCGTTTATATAACATTTATGGTTTGAAGATCAAAAGAATCAGAAGTGATAATCGGACGGAGTTTAAAAAATCAATGATGGATGCACTATGTGAGGAAAAAGGTATTCATCAAAAATACATTACACCTTATACTCCTCAATAGAATGGTGTTGCGGAAAGAATGAATGGGACTTTAATCGAGATGGCGAGGAAAATGCTTGCAGATTCTAATGTTCTGGTTATTTTCTGGAACGAAGCTATTCATGCAGCATGTTATACATTGATTTGTGTGTTGACGGTGAATAAGTTTGCAAAAACTTCTTATGAGTTACTCAACAGACGAAATCCGAATTTAGATTTTCTAGAACCATTTGGGGCGTCGTGTACAATGTTAAATCCGACTGAGATGTTTGGAGCAAATGGTGAAGAAGGTTATTTTGTTAGATACGCGACTCCTAATAAGTGTGTTTTCAACAAAATAACTAAATGTGTTGAAGAATGGTCAAATGTGGATGTTCAAAGATACACTCAAAATCCTCTCGGCGTTGGACACGATTGGATGTTTGACTACAAAGAACTCTTTGAGTTATTCAATCTAGAATGTATGGTTGAAGAAGGTATTCTTCGCTTATATTACGAGTGTGAAAACGCCACTACTTCACCAGTAGTGCATCCGATCACCATGACTCCTCCAACCATAGCTTCTAATGATATCAATGCTCCTGTCTCTACATCAAATGAAGAAGAAGTGTTCCAAAATGTTTAAGATACGTTTGATTCCTCAAAGTCGGAAGATGATGAAGATGTTACAAGTGGAGCAATCTTGAACCAAGAAATCGTATCACCAACAGTTAACCTAAATCAGTCTACCGATATACCTTCTACATCAAATATGGGTAATGATCTAGATTCAGCAGAGAATGTTAATGTTCAGATGGTGATTTTTGTTCCAGCAAATCCGGAATCTTGAATCCACACTTATCATCCGTTGGAGCACGTTATTGGTGATCCTAGTAGCAGTGTGATGACATGTGGGCAATTAAGATGTTCATCTTCCAATGATAACATTGGAGCCCTAGCCCTTTATTCGGAAATTCGTAAATTAGGTTGACAAAATGATTGGTCGTTTGCTTATTTTGTTTCGCAGGTTGAACCAAGATCATACAAGGAAGCTTTAAATGGCAAATCATGGGTGGTTGCAATGCAACAAGAACTTCAACAATTTCTGAAGCTTGGAGTGTGGACGTTAACTGACCCACCACCAGATCGAAAGTAGATTGGCACTAAGTGGGTATTTAAGTCCAAGAAGGATGATCGTGGAGTGATTGTCCGGAACAAAGCTCGATTGGTCATACAAGGTTTTCATCAAACTGACGGAATTGACTATTACGAACTTTATGCACCAGTCACACGTATAGAAGCAATTCGAATGTTTCTTGCGTACGCATCTTACATCAAGTTTAAGATGTATCAGATGGACGTTAAGAGTGCTTTTCTATATGGTGTGGTGAAGGAAGAAGTGTATGTTGGGCAACCACCGGGTTTTGAGGATCCTATCCACCGGGATAAGGTCTATAAAGAGAACAAAGCGTTGTACGGTTTACACCAAGCCCCTCGACAGTGGTACAAGGAAATCAGCACATACTTACTTTCAAGATGTTTCATGAGGGGACAAGTTGACTGTACCCTATTTACAGAAAGAACAGAGGGTGATTTGCTCCTGGTACAAATATATGTTGATGATATTAGATTTGGTTCGACTAACGAAAATCTTTACAAGGAATTCGAAAGGGTCATGCAGGAAAAGTTTCAGATGAGCTCAATGGGAGAAATGCAATTCTTTCTTGGATTTCAGGTGGATCAGACACCGTCAGGGATTTTCATCCACTAGACAAAGTACGTATCTGAAGTCTTGAGTCGATTCCAGATGGAGGATTCAACACCGATCGCCACTCTTATACAACCTAATCATGGGATTTGAGTTGATGCTAAGGGGGATCTCGTTGACTCCTACATTTATATAGCCGTCGTTGGATCATTGATGTATTTGACCGCTTCCCGCCCGGATAAAATGTTCGCTACATGTCTTTGTGCAACATACTAGTCGAAGCTGAAACAATCTCACTTTATTGAAGTTAAACGAATCCGACGTTATCTGAAGGGTTGTCCATCACGTGGGTTATAGTATCCTAGTGATGATAAGTTTAACCTCATTGCTTTTAGTGATACAGATTTTGGTGGTTCTGATATTGACGCTAAATCCATGACGGTTGGATGTCAATTTCTGGTGCCTTGACTTATTACATGCCAATGCAAGAAGCCGATGTCAGTTGCACTTTCAACGTGTGAATCTGAATATGTGGCAGCCTCGAGTTGCTGTTCACAAGTGCTTTGGATTCAACAACAAATGCGCGACTATGGTTTGAAATTTCTTAAAACCCCCATTCATTGTGATAATGAAGTAGCCAATGCACTGACTATCAACGAGCTGATCTTTCCTCATCGGTATTAAAGAAAAGCAAGATTGAAATCCTCATCGGTTTATCAATTTTTATTTTATGGGGAGCTTATTTTAGAAAAATCAAAAACATTGAAAAATTTGAAACCATAAAAAATCAGAAAACCCAAAATGATTTTCCTGGAGTAAAAGAGGATATGATGAAAGTACATTAGTGAGGATCTATCACATGTTGAAGAACTGTAATGTCTAAATTTGACTTGTGATGACTTTGTGTGATGTGTTGGTAGGCTTCGTAGACCTATTAATGTGTGCCTTAGTGATACAAACATAACGAACTACTTGCTATGCGGCTGAACACCTCATGGGTATATGGTCTTGGTACCGTAGTTTCGTTTGATAGGGTTGCCAAAATCAGAGGTTTTGGGTCGTTATGTTGATTGTTACCAAATGAGGAACTTAAAATGTATGACGATGATCAAAGATCATTTAATGCATCGTATCATATCTATAATGAAAATCATGATTGATAAAAACCTCAACCTGGTAGAGTGTATATGTTACTTTGTAGCATTGATTTGCTGACATGTACACCTCTGTGCCTAATACCTTGAAAATAACGGATAACAATGGCATAATCATGTGTTACAATGAAGCTTTGTGCACATTCCTTGATACGGCAGTATTAGTTCTAACACATCTAAAACGTATCATTTTAATGCACTGCATAACGGTCTGCATGTAAGCTTCTATGGATAACAATATCAGTAATTTCCGAGTCTCACGAGTCTTTTACCGGAAAACTGATATGATTCTTTTACCGGAAAATCACAAAACTAATTTTCTGTATATATTTACTTACTGCTTTCTGTTTGATTTTCTTCATTATATGCTAAACGCAAAAAGATTTTTGGCGTGTTTTAGCATAACCTTCAGAAAATCCAAAAGTTTTTACATTTCTCTGTTATTTTTGATAGTTGATGTTGGAGGAAAATCATTTTCTTGAAGTTTGACATACAATTATAAGTTTTGTATCCTAAAAATTAAAGGTTTTGAAAGTCTGGAAGTTCAAAGGTTTGAAATTGACAAAAAGTTGATCGAATTGGACATTTTGCTGAAAATCAGTTTTTCAAAATTTCCATTGCCATTTCGTTAGGTCGAATGAAAATTTTTTATTTGATTCATGCTTATTATTTGGTCAAATGAAAATTGGTTCTTTTTAGAAATTCCATTCGAACCATAGAATATTGATTCATGCTTTTATTAGCCCGAACCAAAATTTTAAAAGTTCATTCGACCTCCCAATAGGTTGAACCAATGCATCTATATATATAGATCATGCACATTCGAACCCACACTTTTCATTCAATAATGTTGTTCCAAACACCCAATCTGTAAAGGAGACCTTTTGAATTTGATTTCCAGATATTGTAACGTTGTTCTACTTGTTCACATGTACATGGTGGTGGATTTTAAAGTGTTTTTGACTAATATTACGACCAAAAATTGGGATTTTTGTATTCAAACCCTAACTTGATTGATTGGACCATTTTTTATGAAACTGAACATGTTTTGAACATCGACAACACTTAATCATTTGTTTTAGGTAGAGAATACACTAATATTAGTTGTTTAACTTTAATAATTAACTGTTTGATTGTTATGATCCCTAATTTTGAGGGAAAACAATTGATTAATGTTTCTGTGTTATAATTGATGATTGATTAGTGTTGGTCGATGGTTTCAGGATGAGAAAAATGATTAAGCGAGGCTATGTTTCAGTACATCTTACAAGAAGGTTCAGGAATATCTTTGTAAATGATGACATGAAGTACTATTTAGAGTACACGCGAATCCTGAACTAAAAGATGGTGAAGTTAGTGCTGAGGTTGCTAAAGAGATACGTGAGGGTGTGGCACAACAGTCTGGGATGTCCTTAGAAGATTTGATGGCAAAGAATGAAATTCCAAACATTCCAGTTATTGAACTGGGAAATAATTCAGATGATACCTTTAGGAATGATTTCGATGAAGTGGAGATAGAAGATATTTCTCATAAACAATATCCGGAGTATTACAATACAAAGGATAACACTAGCATTCCTTTGGTTGATGATCATGTATTGAAAGAAACTGAACCAGTTGCTGACTTAAAGGGTAAAGCTGTGATAGATAAGGTTCTAACAGAAGCAGAGAAAGTCGATGTGAATAGAAAGTCTGATGCTTTGTTGAACTATCTGAGGAAGCTTCGTGAAGAATGTGACAATCGTTCCTTACCGCTGATTCAGGGTGATTTCTATAGACACCGTCAGAAGATGTTTAAAGGAAGGGCGATAAGTTTGAAATATGTCACACCACATAAATGCGAAAACACGGAAATGCGACCTCGAAAGGTTTTCAAGCACAAGGTTCAAGCAACACACAGATTTATTAAAATAGTACCATCATAGAATGGATATTGTCATAAAATTATTCAAACCATCATAATATTGTCTGTAAAATAAGATAGTGTATGCAATTCATGAAATTGAAAACTAAAATATTACAAGACTGACAAAACCCATTCCAAAGAGGTACCACCCAGTGCATGCTCGAACCTCTCTCTCAAATCTCTGTTGCTCGTCATTAATTACCCGAAAAACATGCACAAAAGATTTGTCAACAATAATGTCGGTGAGTTCACAGGTTTGAATGTACTAAGTAAAATGCTTGTGTAATTTGTGTATAACAAATCATAAGCTAGCTAAGCAAATTAAGATTGTTCAAACCATGAGTACCATAACCAAACCTCTTGACTGTTGTTCCTCACGCATTGTACACTAAAGACAATGTATGTATTGTAGAATACTAACACTCTTTCTTATGTAACCAGATAGAGCGACTAACCGAGAGTGGGGGTGTCAATCCCAATAGATCTATTAAAGTGTTCCATGGCTTTTGATAGCTAATGGTTACAGTAAACGTAGTACGAGGAATAATGAGCTCATGAACCAAATGTCTCATGTTCCACATGGCAGTCACGATAGAATTAACAGACGAAGGTAAATTGTACTAGAGTTGTAGCATGTTTATCCCTCAAAAATGTAAAAGCAGTAAAATGGGGCCGTGAAACTCACCTGATAGTGCCACGTGTGGCCTAGTGAAGCTGACAATGTAAGATAGCTACCGCCCAAACAGTGGTCTCCCTATGATTATTAAGAGCACAGTAAATTGTAGGCTCTTGTCGTTTATCATACATATTGTTCACCCGACATTCGTGGGCCTTGGTTTTAGTGTATGTAGGCCATGTTTATGTGTATGTGATGATCTTAAATGTACTTTTGGAATATACTGTTCCGGAAATCCCGGGTGTTTTGTTGTAATATGGGTCCCACATGCTAGACATGGGTTATAGATTTGTTCCCGACTTAATATGTGTGGTTAATTTTTAATAAAATGTATGTTTAACATAGATTTAGGCCCTTTTAATATCAAAATAACATTAACACATGTTTTGGCCTATATTAACATGTGTTAGAACTTTGTAGCCAAAACAAGTGCATAGTGTAGGCCTCGAAACCAATCCTTTATAGATTATAAAACCAATCCATTAGTCGATAATTAACATTGGTGTAAACCGATTAAAAACATTTCTCAAGCTATGGTGGTAACACAAGTGCTGATTGTTATCTACAAGTGCGGTATTTCTTTAAAAAAATGTGATCACAAGATAGTTAAAACAATTACTAATAAAACAATGTGTACAAACTCATGTGAATGTTTGATTTAGTGGAACCAAGGGTCAAATAAGGTCGGGTCAACTAAATGGGGTCGATGAGATCAAAGTTTGGAATCATAGGGATCTTACCGAGAGATGGTTAGTGTTAGATAGCCTCTTGATCTCCTCCTTGAATCTTGAAAGCTTCGAAGGCTTCGGCTATGGTTAGGGAGTATCCGAAAGTTTTGAGAGGAGTAGAATAGTTTGTGTTGTGGCAAAAGTTATTGATGTGTTGCCCTCTTTTCACAGGGGATCGATCAAGTGAGGACAAAGACAAGAAAGGAAAGTTTAAGCTCCTTGGTTGATGTATGGTTTAAGCTTTTTAACCACCATCTTATGAAAGATAGGGACATGAGATCACATGCATTCTTCCTTGATGGCGGCCGATAATAGATAGGTTTGGATATATAGGGTTGGATGACTTACATGGGAGTTAGATGGTGGTTTGTTTTATTGCCTAAACTAGTGTAAGTTGACAACAAATCATGAGCTATCATTCTTGACAAGTCTTGGCCGAGTATAAGATAAGAAAAAGTAGCCAAAACTAGATGATAGTGATGTATTGTAGGCTTCTCATCTTGTCCCTCTCATGAAGAGTGTTGGCCTATTATTCCTCATCCAAAAGGTTTGACAAGGATTCTGGAAATGGTTTAGACCCTTGTTGGTATAACAAACTTGGCTGTCAAGTGATAGTGACTTATGAGGGATCTTATCTTTGGCCGAATGTCACCAAGGAAAGAAAGATTTGCAATTTGTCATGTGGTGTTATCATGTTTAGTCATTATCAATGGATGGATTGCTTGTCCTTATTTATTCGATTAGTGTCATTATCGACACAATCTTGGCATTTGGCCGTGAGATTTTGGATGTGGAGTCAAGGAAATGGATTAGCTAGTGAAAGGAACATACCATATTGTCGTGTGTGTGTGTGTCTATATATAGATGTAAATGAGCGAGTGTTCTACGAGTTTGTATGGACACATGGTGTGTTTAAAGACTCGATGACGATATTAACATGTATTAATACCTACTAATTATGAACACACGTTATTATATGTTAACATATGATAATGTTTATGATTCGTATACATGTGTTAGTGAGGAGCTTACCATGTGTTAGGGTTCGGTAACCTCATGAAATACTTTGTGATTGTTTGGTTTTGAGTGAATTTTATAGTTTCCCACTCGGGTATTGTCAAATGTATTTGTTGTTTTGTACAATTGTGTTAATCTGGTATCCTGTTGCTCTCTGTTTAGCGTGTGATTGGCTTGACTGATTCATGCCGGTTGTTTTGCATAGTTCAGGTGTTGTATGCATAAACCGGTCATTTGTTGAGTTCTCTGAATAATTCATGCTTCACTAGACTGGGGGTATTTTTTGTGAAGAATGTCTAAATATGCACATAAAATGACAATAATAAATGAAATGCGTATAGATGTTGACCTAGATCGTGGACTGTTGTCACATTCTCCCCTTGTTTTTGGAATTTCGTCCGCGAAATCGAGTTGACTTACGGTTCTTAACCGTTTTTGGAAAGAGCGCAGGATACCTTCGTTTCATCTGGTCTTCATGTTCCCATGTAAATTCGGGTCCGTGTTTTGCATTCCATCAGACTTTGACACATTTTGCGCGACTCCTTCTCAAGTTCTGGACTTTCCAATCCTCACTTCAATTGGCTCCTCAATAAAGTGGAGCTGACCATCGATCTGAATTTCTTCGGGAGGAATGATCAAAGATTCATCGGAAAAAACACTTTTTTAGATTGGATACGTGGAATATGTCATGAACACCAGTGAGCTCTTCGGGTAACTTGAGCTTGTATGCCATTAGATCAATCCAAGAAAGTATTTCTAACGGACCTATGTATCGGGGGTTAAGCTTCGCACGTTTGTCAAAAGGCTGGATAGTGAGGTGAGGTGTGTGTTTTTTCTGGTGTGGTGTTGGTTGGCGTGTGACAACGATTATGTGGAAAATCGTGCAGGTGGTTTGTAGATGGTGGTGTGTAGGTGATGTTTCAGGTTGTCACGTTTGACGGGGTGAGCGACAAGCAGTACGGTTGTGGGTTGTGGTGAGAGGAACAGTGGTGATGGGTGTAGTGTGGTGGAAATTTTCTGAAGTAACAAAACATCCTGAGATTCTTGGATTTGTGAGACGGGAATAGATCAAGATGAATTATAAAGAAAATAATTTAAGAAAATGAAAGCAAAGAATGGTTCAAGAACAACAAAAGTCTAAGAGAAAGAATTAACCCAACTGAAATAGTGATTGATGTCTATAACCGTTAAAGGAATCAAATAGAGGACAAGCGCGTACAATCAAAGAGAGGACAAGCTGAATTAGGGGTGAAGTGTGGTGGAATGACGAAACAAACAGGAAACCCTACAAATCTTTCCTATTTCTAATGCTTTTTTTAATCAAGTACGCTGGCCAAAAAAGACGCCAGAAAAATACGCCGGAGCTAAAACAAATACATCGTGATAAAGTCGCAAAAGACTAAACCACTGTCCCAAAAGTTTCCTTCGGTAAATTCGTCGGAAAAATAAAGTCGCCGGAAAATTAAAGTACGCCAGAAAACTTAAATACGCGACCAAATATGCAGACTCAAGAACAAATACGCCCAGATCTATTCAAAAACTCCAAAAACTCGCTGAAAGACCCTCTGATATGAAAAAAAAATATATAAAAGTTAAAACCAAAAACTTCAAAAAAAAGTACATAAAATTTTCAAAGATCAGATTTTAATCATGAATTTGTAGATAGTTAAATCCCAAATTCGAGTACCAAGCTCTGATAACAAATTGTAGGATCAATTTCGAGCTTAAATCTGATTTTTATAAAGAAATAGATGAACACACACTTGAATATGACAATAAAACCCACTAGATGATTAGCAAAAGATAAATACAATGTAGCCCCAAATCTCTAGTATGTGTGTTGCCAAAAAATCCCTAATCTAGCTTTCTATTTCTAGCCTAAACACACTTAGGCTAATTACATTTAGGTCCCTAGGGTTAATAAATTACTAAAACACTCACTAAACAAGAAAACCATTTTTCTAAATTAATAAATATATTTTTTCTAAACAACATATATTTATTATCCATAGCGCCATTCTTGATCATAACTTGAACTTCACTCGTCGATCTATTATTCGGATTTCTTGAATCGCCATATGTGTTGATTGCGATTCGTTCGACTTTGACTTTTGTTGAGCGAACGTTGACTTGTTGACATTGACTTTGTAGATAACATTAGACTACTGATTTTAGACCCAACACACACCCTTCCAGGGTGAGACTTTTAAGAGTACCTTATCGCCGACCTGAAATTCGAGTGGTTTACGATGCTGATCAGCATTGCTCTTTTGACGATCTCGAGCAACTTTCAAACATTCACGAATCTGAAAGATCTTATCGGTTGTTTCTTGAATAAGCTTGGGGCGAGTCAAGTGCTTGTCTCCAACCTCCGCCCAACACAAAGGAGACTTACACTTACGTCCATATAAAGCTTCAAACGGGGCTGCCTTGATGTTGGTATGGTAGCTGTTATTATAAGAGACTCAACCAAAGGCAAATGAGAATCCCAGTTTCCACCAAAATCGATTACACATGCTCGGAGCATGTCTTCCAATGTTTGGATAGTCCGTTCACTCTGACCATCGGTTTGTGGGTGATAGGCTGTCACACCCCGCCAAGGTGGAAACACGGGGATGAAACCATCGAAAGGTTTTCAAGCACAAGGTTCTAGCAACACACATTTTTATTAAAATAGTACCACCATGTAAGATGGATATTGTAATAAATTATTTAAACCGACATGATAATATTTATAAAATTAAATAGTATCTGGGATTCATAGAATTGAAAATAAAACGTCATGAGATTGAAAAAACCCATCCAAAGCGGTAGCACGTAGTGCATGTTTGAACCTCTCCCTCAAATCCCCTGCGACGCTCCATTAGTTACCTGAAAAACATGCATAATGGATTTGTCAACAATAATGTTGGTGAGTTCACGGGTTTGAATATATCCATTAAAACCAATGTGTAATTCGTGTATGACCAATCATAGGCTAGCTAAGCGAATGATTACTGTGCATACCATGAGTCCCATAACCAAACCTCTTGACTGTTGTGCCATGCACATTGTACACAAAGACAATGTATGTATAGTAGTATACTAACACCCTTTTGTATGTAACCGATTAGAGCGACTAACCAAAAGTGGGGGTGTCAAGCCAATAGATCTATTAAAGTGTTCCATGGCTTTTGATAGCTAATGGTTACAGTAAACGTTGTACGAGGACTAATGAGCTCATGAACCAATATGTCTCATGTTCCACATGGTAGTCACGATAGAATGTACTCACACTTGTAAATGACACTAGTATTGAAGCATTTTTATCCCCAGGAATGTAAAATAGTAAAATGGGGTCGTAAAACTCACCTGATAGAGTTGCATGTGCTCTAGTGAAGCCAAAATATGTAGCAACTATCGCCCGGTCAGAGATTGCCCTATGATTATTGAGGACGTAATGAGTCGTATGTTCTTGTTCAACATACAAATGGGGCACCCATTATTGTGAACCATGTCCTTTAATGTGGATTGTGTGTTATGTATGTGAGTCTTTTAGTAATTTGTGAGGTAGACCTATATGGGCCCCATGTGGAGTCATGGGCCACATATTGTCTTAATTCTACTATCCATGGTTGTTTTATTGTAAAAACGAGTGTTCTACCAAAGTTAGGCCCTAATTATGTTAAATTATGGACTAACATGCGTTTTAGTTGGTTCTAACGTGTGTTAACATTAGGTGGCCGATTATATCACACAATACATAATCCTGTATGGTTAGCTAGGAGCTAATCCAGTTTTGTCAATGTTCCCACGGCTCATCTCAAAACACGTGACTGTGTGATTTTGTACAAGAAGCCGACGGTATTCTTTGATTAGGTGTATAACCGAGTCGAACATGTTTGGTTCTATGTACAAGCAAAACACAATGTTTATGGCTATGATTTGGAAGTGTTGCTAGGCCGATCACTTAACAAGACCATGTGGTAGATAACCATGATCAAAGGCTCGGGTCTTGGGTTCATAATAAGGCCGCATACAAGTGACTAGAAGGGTTAGTACTTACCTTAATTCTTGGTGACAATGTGCGAACCTTTGGACCTCTTGTTGCTTCCTTTGGGGCTCCGCGGTTTAGATTTTGATAGGGTGGGTGGCCGCCGAAGCTTAGGAGGAGTTTTGGGTGCGTGTTGGTGCAAATGAAGTGTTCCATGGGTCCTCCTTTATATAGTGCTTCAAGTGAGTAATGGACAAAACTAAAAGGGGTAAATGTATCTTGTGTTTAGGGATCGATCAGGGGCATAGGTACCAATTGTATGTTAATGTTTGACAACACATCCACCTTGTTCTATCCCTTTCCTTCGGCCGCTAGTATAAGACTCAAAAGGGGGGGTGTTTTCTTCTTCGGAAGTGAAATGTATCCTGTTTCTATACTTAGTTTCATGCTAGTTGTGTCATGCCTCTTCTTCCTTATCCTTAGCCTAGAGGTGTAAGTGTTCAAAAGGGGAATGAGTTGACTTATCAAGGGTGTTAGGAAGGTGTTGTAGTGAAGCTATCTTGGTGTAAGTTGACAACATGGTGTGGGTTCCTTCCTTGCCTTGTTCGGCCGAGTATGAGGACAAGAGAAAGATGATTCAAGTGTCATGATAGTGATGTTTTAGAAGCTTCCATGTCTAGTCTCTTTCACCATGTGTTGGCCGATGGGTGGCATAGTTCCAAGAGGGAAGGGGTAGTTGTTTAGGCCATGGTAGTATAGGTGGTTATTTCCATTTGGGTATAAGGTTTAACCACATGTTTGAAAGTGACATCAGGTGATTATGGCTTGTGGGTTGCGGCCGATTGGTAGGCACAAAGATCCTCATTCTTTTGACAAATTACTAGGGTCTTAGGTGTGTTATAATGTAGGATCAAGTGGTGATCTCTTGTTTGTTTATGTCTTGGCCGATTATAGTTCCCAAAAGTGGAAGGGCATAGCTTCATTAGGTTGTCACTAAGCATGTGTGTTTGTTTCCCTTTTTAGTGTAAATTAGGTGGATCCAAGATGGGGTTTGATGATGTTATCATGTTTAAGAAAATCAGCCAAGGTATCCATGAGGATATTTCATGTGATTGTGATGCTAGGTGAGGTCATTGTCAAGGATCTTGGCTAGTTGTTTTATCTAGGATGGTCATGCTTCTTGTTGCTTTGTTATTGGCCGAAAATAACCAAGAGGGAAGGATTAGGAGTTGTAGGAAAAAGACTTGTCATGTGTGTGTATGGGTGTGTGATCGAGTGAATGTATATGTTTGTGAAGATCACACCGGCTCTTAAGATCACACGTACAAGTGTAGCCATTCATTGGATAAGACTAGGTGGCGTAGAGTAGTTAGAGGTTAGTAGTTATAGTGTTCTAGCTTAGTACGTGCCATGTACATACCCATCTATGTGTACGTTTACATGTGTTTGGCTAGCAAGATGGTTAGGATGTGATTTCATGTATGTATTTATAGAGAAGTCCAACCTACGTGTTTATAAGGTCGTATTATGCGTTACCTGGTTGTGATTGATTGTTGTTGAATCGATGACGATATTAACATGTATAAATGAGAGTTCTCATGCATTAGAAGGAAGGGGGGTAACCTCATTGGACTAGTTGTTTCTCCAAGTGTCGCAGGCATAGGTAGTTGTTCCTTGTTGAGTTCTACGATTAACTCATGCTTCACTAGACTGGGGGGTATAGTGTATGTAAAATGCGTGAATATGCACATATAATAATATCAGAAACTTAGAAAGCGTATGGATGTTGACCGGTTTGTTGACTGTTGTTACATAGGCCGTGCTCATATCCAAATGAGAGCCTAGGGCATCCATAAGCGTTTGCCAGAATCGGGAAGTAAATCGTCTGTCTCGGTCGGAAATGATTGAAACAGGCACACCATGCCTATTTACAATCTCTTTGATATACAGCTTGGTGAGTTTCTCTACCTTGTCGGTTTCCTTGATCGACAAGAAATGCGCAGACTTAGTCAATCTATCAACAATTATCCAAATCGTATCGTGGCCACTGGATGTCTTTGGTAGCTTGATGATGAAATCCATAGAGATTTGCTCCCATTTCCAAATGGGAATCTCTGGTTGCTAAAGCAGACTTGATAGCTTCTGGTACTCAGCTTTGACCTTGGAATAGGTAAGGCATCGGCTGACGTACGAGGCAATTTCACCTTTAAGGTTAGGCCACCAGTATAGTTCCTTTACGTGTTTGTACATTTTGTTGGCTCCGGGATGAACCGAGTACTTAGACTTGTGGTCCTCTTCATGGATAAAATTGCGTAATGTCACACCCCGCCTAAGGCAGGAACACGAGGTGCAACTGAAATGATTTCCAAGCACAAATGTCACACGAGCATTATTTAAATAAACAGGAATTACCATTTAAACATTCAAGTCTTACAAAAACATAACATTAATTGTTTGAATTAGAACCCATTGAATAAAGTGTTAAGGTTAAAACATCACAACAATAGTTCAAAAGATGGCATCCCTTAAATGCTCCCACACGACCTTCCCAAGTTCCATGCTTCATGTTAATTTCCTGTAAAACATGCATGCAAAAATATAGGTCAACACAAGGTTGGTAAGTTCACGGGTTTTATGTAAATGGACATGTAATCCAAATCCGACTAAATTACTGCTTAGCTAGGGCAATAATTAATATGTGATCTGACATGAGCCCATAACCAAACCTTGACATGTTGTGCCTCGCCCATTGTACACTCAAGACAATGAATAAATGTGAAATACTAGCACTCTTTTGATATCTGTCATCCGGTCAGAGCGACTGACCAAGAGTGGGGGTGTCAACCTAATAGATCTACTCTGGTGTTTCATGGCTAAACCCATAGATAATGGCTATGGTGAAATGTATGACACGAGGGCTTAATGGATCCTGAACCTTATTGTCTCATGTTCACATTATAGTCATGTATGTAAATCAAAACTGAATCTATACGCATCTTTTTCCCCCGAAAAAATGTAAAGCAGTAAAAAGGGGCAGTGAAACTCACCCTGTGTGTGTGTGTCTGGAATGTAATACTGAGCCTGAAGCTAGAGTACCCGACCTACATGTCCTATGCAAGAAGGGAAAATTTTAGGCCTATGTTCTTGTATTGTTTACAAGTTGTTATGCGTGTTCTTGTAACTTAAACCCTTCTAAGTTCGGTGTGGCTTTGATGTAGGGATTTATGTATTTTACATCTTGTTTCCAAAAAGATACAATGTTTATCTTTTAAATGCTCAATGTTAGGGTTTCTAGGTGTAACTTTTCCCATAATATGAACCTCATGTTTTGTGTTCCAAGATTTACCATTTTTATGTAACTAGTGACCTATGTTCTTGTATTGTTTACAAGTTGTTATTCTTGTTCTTGTAACTTAAACCCTTCTAAGTTCGTTGTGGCTTTGATGTAGGGATTTATAAATAGCATCATCTCTATTGAATACATTAATTTTATTGGTAAAACATATATTATTAAACACTTTGGAAGGGTGTATGTGTTCATGTATTGTAGGCTTTACAACCTTTAATTTGACATGTGTGTAGATCTACCAAATCTAGGTATCTTTAACTTACTATTTTCGTAAGTCAAGTAACCTTTGTGAAAATAATGATATCCCATGTCAAAAATATAACTTTTCTTGAAAACATAAGCACTTTGGTAAGTTTCCTTTATAGATCTAACCTTCTCCATGTGTCTTACAAATTACCAACATCATATTTTATGTTAGTGAGTTAAAACTAATGAAATTTTCTTGTTAAAACTTTCAGCCCACATGAACACATATGGATATATATGTTTCGGCCATAGTGTATGCATATATATACATTTTTCCAACTAACATTATGTATTTCAAGTCATAAGCTTACTTATTTTACTTGGTTTTAGTTATAAGTGTCAACACACTAGTGAACAACATGGTGTAGGAAAGAAAATGTGATAATAAAAATACAAGTTGGTTAAGCTCCTTGTACCTCCTAGTATCTAAGAAAAATGAGGGAATTAGGGGCCTTGTACACCTTGGTTAAGCTCCTTGTACCCCTAGATTTCCCTTGAAAGTTGGTGGTTTTTGGTTGTGTATAATAGCCGAGAGGGGGGGTTTCGGTGGTGGAGTGGTGGTTCGGTGGTGGGGTGGCCAAGTGGTGGTGGTGTTCGGCGGTTGTGGTGGTGCTGAGAGGGAGGGAGAGGGAAAGGTAGGGTGGTGTGTTAGTTTTTTAGTGCACTTATCCTCCTAATCCCTTGGCCTTATTTATAATTAGTATGGATGGCATGGCAGGATGCTTTTGCAAAAGTGCATGAAGGTATCTTTCGTATTTGGTGTAAGTCTTGGAGTTGGAAGATTATGGACAAAATGGAGGTTTATGTACATGTGATGGATGGTTTTAGTGGTATGTCAACTCCTTTCTTTCATGCATGAATGTTAAAAGATCTTTGCCATTTTGGTCTACGGTCTAGGAACAGAAAGATGAGACTTGTGCATGTGTTTTGAGTGCATGATTCAAATACTAAAGACACACATGCATCTGTGTCATGTATATATATGTACGTATTGACTAGATATATTTTTGTTAAACATTTATACATATCCATCTTATGTACATATTATATTATGTTGTATTTAATTGTTATACAAGTGCTTGTGCATCCATAAGATAGCCGATTTTATGGTTATGTTTGAGCGTATTGTTCATATTTTCACTAGTTAATTTACTAGTCTTTTATGGATATCATATTTGGACAATTCATGTATATGGACATTGTTTATTTTTGTTCTTGATTGGATCACAATTGTCTTCTTATGTTCAATTTTGTGAATTCCCAAGGCTAGGGTTTTGCTTGGATTTCCTATAGTTTATGATAACTATTCGACTAGTCATGAAATTGTATCCACTAGTGTGCCTAATGCTAGACTGTATGTATCGAGATTGACTTGTTTGGACCCTGTATGGCCCAATTGTAATGAAACATGCAATATGTAATGTCATGCACAACGTATACGTGTAGTCAAGTGTACGGATATGACCTGTGATTTCGACGGGTGTCACACGTAAGACGCCAAAACGTGGCACCCAGATCCGATTGGCGAAATAAACCATGCCATCGGACCTTTGTTCCAAAAGATTAACCATCTTGAATAACAACTCATCCTTCAGATTCTCACCTTTCAGAGCTTCATGTTGAGCGTCGCGGATACAAGTAGTGAGGTTTGTGTGGATGGTCAAACCTAGAGCATGCACATGCATGGTCTTGACTTGTTCCATCCGGCTCAAGACATCAGCCACAACATTGGCTTTTCCCGGATGGTATTTAATCTCACAATCGTAATCGTTCAACAATTCAACCCATCTACGTTGTCGCATGTTCGGATCCTTCTGATTGAAGATGTGTAGTAAGCTCTTGTGATCGGTGAAAATAGTGCACTTAGTGCCATAAAGGTAGTGCCTCCGAATCTTGAGGGCAAAGATCATTGCACCTAACTCAAGGTCATGAGTGGTGTAATTCTTCTCATGGACTTTGAGTTGCCGGGATGCATAGGCAATGACCTTATTCCTTTGCATGAGTACACATCGAAGACCCTGATGAGAAGCATCGCAATAAACCACGAAATCATCGGTACCTTCCGGAAGAGAAAGAATCAGAGCACTGCACAAACGGTTCTTTAAGACCTGAAAAGCTTCCTCCTGCTTGATTCCCCAATCGAACTTCTTGCCTTTCTACGTCAAGACTGTCAGTGGCTAGGCAATCTTAGAGAAATTTTTGATGAAACGTCGGTAATAACCAGCTAGACCCAAAAATTGCCGCACTTTAGTCGGTGTCTTGGGCACAGCCCAATCCTTGATAGCTTCAATTTTTACAGTGTCAACTTGTATACCCTTCTAGTTCACAACGTGGCCAAGAAAATGAACTTCTCGAATCCAGAACTCGCATTTCGAGAATTTGGCAAAGAACTTCTTGTTTTTGAGCAACTCCAAAATCAGTCGAAGATGATGTTCGTGCTCTTCTTTGGTTCGCGTGTAGATCAAGATGTCATCTATAAAGAAAATCATAAACTTTTCTAGGTAGGGTTTGCAGACTCGATTCATGGGATCCATAAAAACAGCAGGAGCATTCATCAACCCAAATGGCATGACCAAGAATTCGTAATGCCTATAACGAGTTCGGAATGCGGTCTTTGGAATGTCGTCTTCTTAGATCCGCGACTGATGATAACCTAAACACGGATCAATCTTTGAGCAGTAGCTGGAACCTGCAGTTGGTCGAACAAATCATCGATCCATGGAAATGGATACTTGCTCTTGATGGTCAGCTTGTTCAACTCCCGGTAATCGATGCACATACGAAAACTTCCGTCTTTCTTCTTCACGAACAAGACAGGCACTCCCCATGGAAAGAAACTAGGGCAAATGAATACTTTGTCTAACAATTCCTGCAACTAGTTAGACAATTCCTTTATCTCGAACGATGCCAGACGAAACGGAGTGCAAGCTACTGGAGCAGCTCCTAGGACTAGGTCAATGCAAAACTCGACTTGCCGTGGAGGTGGAAGTCCTGGCAAATCTTCTGGAAAGACTTCGGGATAGTCTCGCACCACCGGTATGTCCTCGAGTTTCTGATCTTTGGCCTTTTGTTCAATGACGTGTGCCAGGAACACGACACAACCCTTCCTTTAACATTTCTGCACCTTGATGCAAGATATGATTCGAAGAGTAGATCCACCTCGATATCCTCGAATCGAAAGGTTTTCACTATCGGACAAGGGGATACGAACCAATTTCTCGGGACAGGCAATCTCTGCACGATGTTTGGATAACCAGTCCATACCAATGACAACATCGAAACTACCCAACCGAATAGGCAGCCGATCAAAGACAAAGATATGATCACTAAGTTTAAAACAAAATCCCTAACAACTTCTTCAGACGAAACTAACATACCATTGGCTAACTCTACGGTATAATGTTTGTCCAACTTAGTTGATTCTAACCCAAGTGAATTCTTAAAGTCGGTCGACAAAAACCTAAAATCCACGCCTGAATCAAACAGAACCGATGCAAATTGGTTGATAAGGAGAAACATACCGGTAACCACATTAGGATCTTCACGTGCTTCATTGGCTCTTAGAACGAACGCTCGATCGCGAACTTGATCCTTAACCATGGGGCAATCCTTGTGGAAATGACCGGTTGCACCACATTCAAAACACTCATTCTTGGCAGGTGGAGTGTTGGTGGCCTTGGCTTTGCAGTTAGCGATTTGGTGACCTCGACGATTGCAGTTCATACATAGGATACTTTCACACGTGCCAACATGATGATAGTGGCATTTACTGCAGTAGGGATGGGGCCCGTTGTACTTGCGTTTGGGCTCCTTAGCAGTAGGGGCAGCAAAAACCTTTACAGTCTCCTGACGCTTGTGGGGCGAGTTTTTACCCTTCTTGGAGCCAGATCGCTTGCGCTTGTCTCCAAAACTCTCACTAGCAACTACAACCTACTGGTTCAACGAACCCATACTAACAACATCATCGGTCAGACTGTGAGCTAGACTAACAGCAGCCTGGATAGTGGTAGGTGCAGACGCAGTGACCATTCTTCGGATCTTGGGAGATAAACCCTAAATATACCGCTCAACTCTCTTGTATTCCGGAGTGACCATGTGAGGAACTAGTCGAGAAAGCTCGTGGAAGCGAGTAGTATAAGCAGTCACCTTAGCATCCACCATGGTAGGATTCTAGAATTCTGCCTCCAGCTTTTGCAGTTCGCTCCTAGGACAGTCTTTCTCCATGAGTAAAGCCTTGAGATCGGCCTAGGTGAGATTGTAAGCCGCATCTGGACCCATGGTTTAAACATGAAGATTCCACCATGTGAGGGCTTCGTCTAGGAAAGTGCAAGTGGAGTACTTCACTTTCTGGTCCTCAGAGTAACCGCTGATGTCAAGAACTGACTTAGTATTAACGATCCAACGAACAATTCCAACAGCACCCTCGGTACCATGAAAGTTCCATGGTTTGCAAGCGATGAAAGTTTCGTATGAACATCCCCGAACAGGGTTTTCAACTTTTGTGTATACAATAGTGAATATCATTAACACAAAGTTTTCGTATAAGAGTAGTAAGTAGAGAATTTAGACTCAATATTTCTACCGTTATCCGTTTCACTTGCCCGTCGACGACCAATACCTCCAGGGCCTCTTCTGGAATCGGCTCGAGCAGCATCATGTCGAGAAATTGCCTTAGCAATCACTCTAGCCTGCTCAGCGGGAGTGGCTGGCAATGGTTCGCTATCGTTGGTTCGTGCAGATTGTCGGGTTTGCATGATTTCCTTCTAATATGACACATATCAAAAGTTTGAGACACATATTCTGCAAATATTGTCGATGATACAAATGTAACAATCAAATATAACCACGCATAGCAAATCAATCACAACCACATGACAAAAGGATAAGAAACACAGAAAAACAATAACATACTAAACCATAAATAAATCCCAAAATACATAAGTATCAATACAAAAGACGGGCAGATGAACCACAATAGTTTTAAACTACTAATACTAAACATAACAACATCACATAATATGACATAATGTAACATAACATAACATAACGTAACATAAAGTAAAATAAAGTAGCATCAAGTACAACCACAAAATACACTAAGAAGAAGAAGAAGAAGAAGATGGGAATGTAGCGGCTAGTGCAACAATCTCGTCTCGCATGCCATGGGTCATCTCTGTCATCCTCCTCTCCAAGCTCTCGATGCGTCTCTCCACCTCCGCTGTCCCCAAAGCTATCGCTAACCTCCCTCGCTCAGCCACCTCCACACGAACCTCTAGCTCTCGGATGCATACACCTATAGCAATAAGTTGCGCGTCATGGGACAGAATAATGTCGCGCCCCGTGTAGAGTGGCCTCCCAGATGATCCTCCCAACGTCATAGCCTCATGGTCGTCCTCCTTGTCTCAATGGGCTAGATCATCGGTGAGGCTGGGAAGGTAAGGCCGCTTGCGTGCCTGTGAGCGCCTCCTCAGTCTCGGGGATGGCTCGACCACCGGCATGGGTGCCTCTGTGATATGTAACTCCAGTACGGGGTCAGCGGGTGGAACAGGCTCACCGTTAGGGATAGGGTCAGTGGGCAGGGTAGTGACCTGAGCACGGGTAGGGAGGGCAATGACCACAGTCTGGCGCACCCTCTTACGGGGAGTGTACTTTTGGAGAGTACGGCTCGTATAGTCGATGCGAAAGGATGGGACTAGGCTCAAGGTAGTAGGGAAAGTGGAATGGACCACCGGAGGGTGAACGTCCGGGTCTGCAAGAGGAAAGGGGACATCATCCTCGGTGTCATCATCTGAGGTACGCCTAACTAGGGGTGTTGGGTCTACATGCATCTCAGAATCCGAGATCCAACGTCCTCCATGATGGGGGAATTCGGTAGCCTCGTAAGGGATGGGGGCAGTCTGGGTGAGTGGGACTGTGGGAAATCCTCCTCTGGTGTGTCGTCTTCCAAGTAGTCAGGCTCAGAGTCATACAGGATAGTGAGGTCAATGGCAATAGCCATGATCCTGTCATATGCATGCATATATATGTAAATAAGCATCTTTGCAAATAAATGAACTACTATACCCGTGTGTTATCGTGGAGCAGCTTGAGAATTGAGAGGTGCAAGGAGAGATGGTGTGGTACTTTGTGAAAACGTTTCGAAAAATGTTTTGGGATATAGTTGACTCAAAAGAATCTTAGTTCAATATAATCTTATGCTCTAATACCAATCTATCACACCTTGCCAAGGCGGAAACACGGGAATGCGACCTCGAAAGGTTTTTAAGCACAGGGTTCAAGCAAAACAAAGATTTATGAAAATAGTACTATCATAGGATGGATATTGTCATAAAATTATTCAAACCATCATAATATTGTCTGGAAAATAAGATAGTGTCTGCAATTCATGAAATTGAAAACTAAAATATTACGGAACTAACAAAACCCATTCCAAAGAGGTACCACCCAGTGCATGCTCGAACCTCTCTCTCAAACCTCTACTGCTCGTCATTAATTACCTCAAAAACATGCACAAAATATTTATCAACAATAATTTCGGTGATTAACAGGTTTGAATGTACTAAGTAAAATGCTTGTGTATTTCATGTGTGACCAATCAAAATCTAGCTAAGCAAATGATCTTTATGCAAACCATGAGTCCCATAACCAAACCTCTTGACTGTTGTGCCTCGCGCATTCAACACTAAAGACAATGTATGTATTATAGAATACTAACACTCTTTTGTATGTAACCAGTTAGAGCGACTAACCAAGAGTGGGGGTGTCAATCCCAATAGATCTATTAAAGTGTTCCATGGCTTTTGATAGCTAATGGTCACGATAGAATTAACACATGATTGTAAATTGTACTAGATTTGTAGCATGTTTATCCCCTAAAATGTAAAAGCAGTAAAATGGGGCCGTGAAACTCACCTGATAGTCTCACGTGTGGCACAGTGAAACTGACAATGTAAGATAGCTACCGCCCAAGCATTTTACTTAGTACATTCAAACCTGTTAATCACCGGGTGTCTTCTTGTAATATGGGTCCCACATGCTAGACATGGGTTATAGATTTATTCCTGAGTTAATATGTGTGGTTAGTTTTTAGTAAATTGTATGTTTAACATAGGTTTAGGCCTTTTAATATCAAATTAACATTAACACATGTTTCGGCCTATATCAACATGTGATAGAACTTTGCAGCCGAAACAAGTGCATAGTGTAGGCCTCGAAACCGATCGTTTATAGATTCAAAATGAGTTGACTTAGGCCGATTATGGTATAATCAAAGCTATGAAATGTGTTTAAGTGTATTAATAGTGTAAACCGATTTTAAATCCATTCATGTTAAAACTTTATCTTCGAACATAATTCAAGTGAGTTTGGTTTATAAAACCAATCCATTAGTCGATAATTCACATTGGTTTTTTATTAAAAACATTGCTCAAGCTATGGTGATAACACAATTGCTGATTGTTATCTACAAGTGAGGTATTTCTTTGAAAAAATGTGATCACTAGATAGTTAAAACAATTACAAATAAAACAATGTGTGCAAACTCATGTGAATGTTTAATTGAGTGGAACCACGGGTCGAATAGGGTCGGTAGACTAAATGGGGTCAATGAGATCCAAGTTTAGAGTCATATGGATCATAGCGAGAGATGGTTAGTGTCAGATAGCCTCTTGATATCCACCTTGAATCTTGAAAGCTTCGAAGGCTTCGGCTATGGTTAGGGAGTATCTGAAAGTTTTGAGAGTGATGTGTGCCCGTCTTTTTATAGGGGATCGATCAAGTGAGGACAAAGACAAGAAAGGAAAGTTTTAAGCTCCTTGGTTGATGCATGGTTTAAGGTTTTTAATCACTATATTATGAAAGATAGGGACATGAGATCACATGCATTCTTCCTTGATTATGGCTAATATTAGATAGGTTTGGATATATAGGGTTGGTTGACTTACATGGGAGTTAGATGGTGGTTTGTTTTCTTTCCTAAACTAGTGTAAGTTGACAACAAATCATGAGCTCTCATTCTTGACATGTCTCGGCCGAGTATAACACAAGAAAAAGTTGCCATATCTAGATGATAGTGATGTGTTGTAGGCTTCTCATCTTGTCCCTCTCATGAAGTGTGTAGGCCAATTATTCCTCATCCAAAAGTGGAAGTTTCGTCATGCCTAATCATGAGGTTAAGTGGTTTTGTCTTACATCCATTTTAGTATAAGAGATTTTGGCATTCATGCCTAATCATGATGTATAAGTTTCGAACACCACCACCACTTACCATTTAAACATTCAAGTCTTACAAAAACATAACATTAATTGTTTGAATTAGAACCCATTGAATAAAGTGTTAAGGTTAAAACATCACAACAATAGTTCAAAAGATGGCATCTCTTAAATGCTCCCACACGACCTTCCCAAGTTCCATGCTTCATGTTAATTTCCTGTAAAACATGCATGCAAAAATATAGGTCAACACAAGGTTCGTGAGTTCACGGGTTTTATGTAAATGGACATGTAATCCAAATCTGACTAAATTACTGCTTAGCTAGGGCAATAATTAATATGTGATCTGACATGAGCCCATAACCAAACCTTGACATGTTGTGCCTCGCCCATTGTACACTCAAGACAATGAATAAATGTGAAATACTAGCACTCTTTTGATATCTGTCATCCGGTCAGAGCGACTGACCAAGAGTGGGGGTGTCAACCTAATAGATCTACTTTGGTGTTTCATGGCTAAACCCATAGATAATGGCTATGGTGAAATGTATGACACGAGGGCTTAATGGATCCTGAACCTTATTGTCTCATGTTCACATTATAGTCATGTATGTAAATCAAAACTGAATCTATACGCATCTTTTTCCCCGAAAAAATGTAAAGCAGTAAAAAGGGGCAGTGAAACTCACCCTGTGTGTGTGTGTCTGGAATGTAATACTGAGCCTGGAGCTAGAGTACCCGACCTACATGTCCTATGCAAGAAGGGAAAATTTTAGGCCTATGTTCCTGTATTGTTTACAAGTTGTTATGCGTGTTCTTGTAACTTAAACCCTTCTAAGTTCGGTGTGGCTTTGATGTAGGGATTTATATATTTTACATCTTGTTTCCAAAAAGATACAATGTTTATCTTTTAAATGCTCAATGTTAGGGTTTCTAGGTGTAACTTTTCCCATAATATGAACCTCATGTTTTGTGTTCCAAGATTTACCATTTTTATGTAACTAGTGACCTATGTTCTTGTATTGTTTACAAGTTGTTATTCTTGTTCTTGTAACTTAAACCCTTCTATGTTCGTTGTGGCTTTGATGTAGGGATTTATAAATAGCATCATCTCTATTGAATAGATTAATTTTATTGGTAAAACATATATTATTAAACACTTTGGAAGGGTGTATGTGTTCATGTATTGTAGGCTTTACAACCTTTAATTTGACATGTGTGTAGATCTACCAAATCTAGGTATCTTTAACTTACTATTTTCGTAAGTCTAGTAACCTTTGTGAAAATAATGATATCCCATGTCAAAAATATAACTTTTCTTGAAAACATAAGCACTTTGGTAAGTTTCCTTTATAGATCTAACCTTCTCCATGTGTCATACAAATTACCAACATCATATTTTATGTTAGTGAGTTAAAACTAATGAAATTTTCTTGTTAAAACTTTCGGATGAACATATAGCCAAGAGAAACCATGAACCAGAATAGAAGAGCTTGCCCTAGCCCACATGAACACATATGGATATATATGTTTCGGCCATAGTGTATGCATATATATACATTTTTTCAACTAACATTATGTATTTCAAGTCATAAGCTTACTTATTTTACTTGGTTTTAGTTATAAGTGTCAACACACTAGTGAACAACTTGGTGTAGAAAGAAAATGTGATAATAAAAATACAAGTTGGTTAAGCTCCTTGTACCTCCTAGTATCTAAGAAAAATGAGGGAATTAGGGGCCTTGTACACCTTGGTTAAGCTCCTTGTACCCCTAGATTTCCCTTGAAAGTTGGTGGTTTTTGGTTGTGTATAATAGCGAGAGGGGGGGTTTCGGTGGTGGAGTGGTGGTTCGGTGGTGGGGTGGCCAAGTGTGGTGGTGTTCGGCGGTTGTGGTGTGTGCTGAGAGGGAGGGAGAGGGAAAGGTAGGGTGGTGTGTTAGTTTTTTTAGTGCACTCCTACTAATCCCTTGGCCTTATTTTATAATTAGTATGGATGGCATGGCAGGATGCTTTTGCAAAAGTGCATGAAGGTATCTTTCGTATTTGGTGTAAGTCTTGGAGTTGGAAGATTATGGACAAAATGGAGGTTTATGTACATGTGATGGATGGTTTTTAGTGGTATGTCAACTCCTTTCTTTCATGCATGAATGTTAAAAGATCTTTGCCATTTTGGTCTACGGTCTAGGAACAGAAAGATGAGACTTGTGCATGTGTTTTTGAGTGCATGATTCAAATACTAAAGACACACATGCATCTGTGTCATGTATATATATGTACGTATTGACTAGATATATTTTTGTTAAACATTTATACATATCCATCTTATGTACATATTATATTATGTTGTATTTAATTGTTATACAAGTGCTTGTGCATCCTTAGATAGCCGATTTTATGGTTATGTTTGAGCGTATTGTTCATATTTTCACTAGTTAATTTACTAGTCTTTTATGGATATCATATTTGGACAATTCATGTATATGGACATTGTTTATTTTTGTTCTTGATTGGATCACAATTGTCTTCTTATGTTCAATTTTGTGAATTCCCAAGGCTAGGGTTTTGCTTGGATTTCCTACATTTATGATAACTATTCGACTAGTCATGAAATTGTATCCACTAGTGTGCCTAATGCTAGACTGTATGTATCGAGATTGACTTGTTGGGACCCTGTATGGCCCAATTGTAATGAAACATGCAATATGTAATGTCATGCAAACGTATACGTGTAGTCAAGTGTACGGATATGACCTGTGATTTCGACGGGTGTCACACGTAAGACGCCAAAACGTGGCACCCAGATCCGATTGGCGAAATAAACCATGCCATCGGACCTTTGTTCCAAAAGATTAACCATCTTGAATACAACTCATCCTTCAGATTCTCACCTTTCAGAGCTTCATGTTGAGCGTCGCGGATACAAGTAGTGAGGTTTGTGTGGATGGTCAAACCTAGAGCATGCACATGCATGGTCTTGACTTGTTCCATCCGGCTCAAGACATCAGCCACAACATTGGCTTTTCCCGGATGGTATTTAATCTCACAATCGTAATCGTTCAACAATTCAACCCATCTACGTTGTCGCATGTTCGGATCCTTCTGATTGAAGATGTGTAGTAAGCTCTTGTGATCGGTGAAAATAGTGCACTTAGTGCCATAAAGGTAGTGCCTCCGAATCTTGAGGGCAAAGATCATTGCACCTAACTCAAGGTCATGAGTGGTGTAATTCTTCTCATGGACTTTGAGTTGCCGGGATGCATAGGCAATGACCTTATTCCTTTGCATGAGTACACATCGAAGACCCTGATGAGAAGCATCGCAATAAACCACGAAATCATCGGTACCTTCCGGAAGAGAAAGAATCAGAGCACTGCACAAACGGTTCTTTAAGACCTGAAAAGCTTCCTCCTGCTTGATTCCCCAATCGAACTTCTTGTCTTTCTACGTCAAGACTGTCAGTGGCTAGGCAATCTTAGAGAAATTTTTGATGAAAACGTCGGTAATAACCAGCTAGACCCAAAAATTGCCGCACTTTAGTCGGTGTCTTGGGCACAGCCCAATCCTTGATAGCTTCAATTTTTACAGTGTCAACTTGTATACCCTTCTAGTTCACAACGTGGCCAAGAAAATGAACTTCTCGAATCCAGAACTCGCATTTCGAGAATTTGGCAAAGAACTTCTTGTTTTTGAGCAACTCCAAAATCAGTCGAAGATGATGTTCGTGCTCTTCTTTGGTTCGCGTGTAGATCAAGATGTCATCTATAAAAGAAAATCATAAACTTTTCTAGGTAGGGTTTGCAGACTCGATTCATGGGATCCATAAAAACAGCAGGAGCATTCATCAACCCAAATGGCATGACCAAGAATTCGTAATGCCTATAACGAGTTCGGAATGCGGTCTTTGGAATGTCGTCTTCTTAGATCCGCGACTGATGATAACCTAAACACGGATCAATCTTTGAGCAGTAGCTGGAACCTGCAGTTGGTCGAACAAATCATCGATCCATGGAAATGGATACTTGCTCTTGATGGTCAGCTTGTTCAACTCCCGGTAATCGATGCACATACGAAAACTGCCGTCTTTCTTCTTCACGAACAAGACAGGCACTCCCATGGAAAGAAACTAGGGCAAATGAATACTTTGTCTAACAATTCCTGCAACTAGTTAGACAATTCCTTATCTCGAACGGTGCCAGACGATACGGAGTGCAAGCTAATGGAGCAGCTCCTAGGACTAGGTCAATGCAAAACTCGACTTGCCGTGGAGGTGGAAGTCCTGGCAAATCTTCTGGAAAGACTTCAGGATAGTCTCGCACCACCGGTATGTCCTCGAGTTTCTGATCTTTGGCCTTTGTTCAATGACGTGTGCCAGGAACACGACACAACCCTTCCTTTAACATTTCTGCACCTTGATGCAAGATATGATTCGAAGAGTAGATCCACCTCGATATCCTCGAATCGAAAGGTTTTCACTATCGGACAAGGGGATACGAACCAATTTCTCGGGACAGGTAATCTCTGCACGATGTTTGGATAACCAGTCCATACCAATGACAACATCGAAACTACCCAACCGAATAGGCAGCCGATCAAAGACAAAGATATGATCACTAAGTTTAAAACAAAATCCCTAACAACTTCTTCAGACGAAACTAACATACCATTGGCTAACTCTACGGTATAATGTTTTTCCAACTTAGTTGATTCTAACCCAAGTGAATTCTTAAAGTCGGTCGACAAAAACCTAAAATCCACGCCTGAATCAAATAGAACCGATGCAAATTGGTTGATAAGGAGAAAACATACCGGTAACCACATTGGATCTTCACGTGCTTCATTGGCTCTTAGAACGAACGCTCGATCGCGAACTTGATCCTTAACCTTGGGGCAATCCTTGCGGAAATGACCGGTTGCACCACATTCAAAACACTCATTCTTGGCAGGTGGAGTGTTGGTGGCCTTGGCTTTGCAGTTAGCGATTTGGTGACCTCGACGATTGCAGTTCATACATAGGATACTTTCACACGTGCCAACATGATGATAGTGGCATTTACTGCAGTAGGGATGGGGGCCCGTTGTACTTGCGTTTGGGCTCCTTAGCAGTAGGGGCAGCAAAAAACCTTTACAGTCTCCTGACGCTTGTGGGGCGAGTTTTTACCCTTCTTGGAGCCAGATCGCTTGCGCTTGTCTCCAAAACTCTCACTAGCAACTACAACCTACTGGTTCAACGAACCCATACTAACAACATCATCGGTCAGACTGTGAGCTAGAGTAACAGCAGCCTGGATAGTGGTAGGTGCAGACGCAGTGACCATTCTTCGGATCTTGGGAGATAAACCCTAAATATACCGCTCAACTCTCTTGTATTCCCGGAGTGACCATGTGAGGAACTAGTCGAGAAAGCTCGTGGAAGCGAGTAGTATAAGCAGTCACCTTAGCATCCACATGGTAGGATTCTAGAATTCTGCCTCCAGCTTTTGCAGTTCGCTCCTAGGACAGTCTTTCTCCATGAGTAAAGCCTTGAGATCGGCCCAGGTGAGATTGTAAGCCGCATCTGGACCCATGTTTTAAACATGAAGATTCCACCATGTGAGGGCTTCGTCTAGGAAAGTGTAAGTGGAGTACTTCACTTTTCGGTCCTCAGAGTAACCGCTGATGTCAGGAACTGACTTAGTATTAACGATCCAACGAACAATTCCAACAGCACCCTCGGTACCATGAAGTTCCATGGTTTGCAAGCGATGAAAGTTTCGTATGAACATCCTCGAACAGGGTTTTCAACTTCTGTGTATACAATAGTGAATATCATTAACACAAAGTTTTCGTATAAGAGTAGTAAGTAGAGAATTTAGACTCAATATTTCTACCGTTATCCGTTTCACTTGCCGTCGACGACCAATACCTCCAGGGCCTCTTCTGGAATCGGCTCGAGCAGCATCATGTCGAGAAATTGCCTTAGCAATCACTCTAGCCTGCTCAGCGGGAGTGGCTGGCAATGGTTCGCTATCGTTGGTTCGTGCTGATTGTGGGTTTGCATGATTTCCTTCTAATATGACACATATCAAAAGTTTGAGACACATATTTGCAAATATTGTCGATGATACAAATGTAACAATCAATATAACCACGCATAGCAAATCAATCACAACCACATGACAAAAGGATAAGAAACACAGAAAAAACAATAACATACTAAACCATAAATAAATCCCAAAATACATAAGTATCAATACAAAAGACGGGCAGATGAACCACAATAGTTTTAAACTACTAATACTAAACATAACAACATCACATATTATGACATAATGTAACATAACATAACATAACGTAACATAAAGTGAAATAAAGTAGCATCAAGTACAACCACAAAATACACTAAGAAGAAGAAGAAGAAGAAGATGGGAATGTAGCGGCTAGTGCAACAATCTCGTCTCGCATGCCATGGGTCATCTCTGTCATCCTCCTCTCCAAGCTCTCGATGCGTCTCTCCACCTCCGCTGTCCCCAAAGCTATCGCTAACCTCCCTCGCTCAGCCACCTCCACACGAACCTCTAGCTCTCGGATACATACACCTATAGCAATAAGTTGCGCGTTCATGGGACAGAATAATGTCGCGCCCCGTGTAGAGTGGCCTCCCAGATGATCCTCCCAACGTCATAGCCTCATGGTCGTCCTCCTTGTCTCAATGGGCTAGATCATCGGTGAGGCTGGGAAGGTAAGGCCGCTTGCGTGCCTGTGAGCGCCTCCTCAGTCTCGGGGATGGCTCGACCACCGGCATGGGTGCCTCTGTGATATGTAAATCCAGTACGGGGTCAGCGGGTGGAACAGGCTCACCGTTAGGGATAGGGTCAGTGGGCAGGGTAGTGACCTGAGCACGGGTAGGGAGGGCAATGACCACAGTCTGGCGCACCCTCTTACGGGGAGTGTACTTTTGGAGAGTACGGCTCGTATAGTCGATGCGAAAGGATGGGACTAGGCTCAAGGTAGTAGGGAAAGTGGAATGGACCACCGGAGGGTGAACGTCCGGGTCTGCAAGAGGAAAGGGGACATCATCCTCGGTGTCATCATCTGAGGTACGCCTAACTAGGATGTTGGGTCTACATGCATCTCAGAATCCGAGATCCAACGTCCTCCATGATGGGGGAATTCGGTAGCTCGTAAGGGATGGGGGCAGTCTGGGTGAGTGGGACTGTGGGAAATCTCCTCTGGTGTGTCGTCTTCCAAGTAGTCAGGCTCAGAGTCATACAGGATAGTGAGGTCAATGGCAATAGCCATGATCCTGTCATATGCATGCATATATATGTAAATAAGCATCTTTGCAAATAAATGAACTACTATACCCGTGTGTTATCGTGGAGCAGCTTGAGAATTGAGAGGTGCAAGGAGAGATGGTGTGGTACTTTGTGAAAAACGTTCGAAAAATGTTTTGGGATATAGTTGACTCAAAAGAATCTTAGTTCAATATAATCTTATGCTCTAATACCAATCTATCACACCTTGCCAAGGCGGAAAACACGGGAATGCGACCTCGAAAGGTTTTTAAGCACAGGGTTCAAGCAAAACAAAGATTTATGAAAATAGTACCATCATAGGATGGATATTGTCATAAAATTATTCAAACCATCATAATATTGTCTGGAAAATAAGATAGTGTCTGCAATTCATGAAATTGAAAACTAAAATATTACGGAACTACAAAACCCATTCCAAAGAGGTACCACCCAGTGCATGCTCGAACCTCTCTCTCAAACCTCTACTGCTCGTCATTAATTACCTCAAAAAACATGCACAAAATATTTATCAACAATAATTTCGGTGATTAACAGGTTTGAATGTACTAAGTAAAATGCTTGTGTATTTCATGTGTGACCAATCAAAATCTAGCTAAGCAAATGATCTTTATGCAAACCATGAGTCCCATAACCAAACCTCTTGACTGTTGTGCCTCACGCATTCAACACTAAAGACAATGTATGTATTATAGAATACTAACACTCTTTTGTATGTAACCAGTTAGAGCGACTAACCAAGAGTGGGGTGTCAATCCAATAGATCTATTAAAGTGTTCCATGGCTTTTGATAGCTAATGGTCACGATAGAATTAACACATGATTGTAAATTGTACTAGATTTGTAGCATGTTTATCCCCTAAAATGTTAAAGCAGTATAAATGGGGCCGTGAAACTCACCTGATAGTCTCACGTGTGGGACAGTGAAACTGACAATGTAAGATAGCTACCGCCCAAGCATTTTACTTAGTACATTCAAACTGTTAATCACCGGGTGTCT
>JAUTDX010003673.1:0-24741 GCA_030844895.1 Ambrosia x helenae | reverse complement strand
GTTCCGATGGTGCCGAGTACCGAAGATCCTCAGGTCCAAGTACCTAAAATGTGTTAAAAACTACTCCAAGCAAGATTTTCAGAAAATTGAGTTAGATGCTAAGGCTTTCAGTATTGTAGCCATGGCTCTACCCAATGATATCTATGCTGGGTTGTTGCAAATGGAGTTGTGGGGATGCTTGAAAGAACAATTTGGTGGGACTGAGGAGGTTATTGAAAACAACCGGGAAAATCTGAATCAACAATTTTTTTAGTCATGTGAAGGAGAGTCATTAACACAAACAATTTGAGAGGTTTAATTGCTTAATAAGTGAACTAAAAACCGGTGGGTCTAACTTACCCAAAATCAACTTTGAACCATAGGTTTCTTAGATCACTACCAGACAAATTGGACACTATTGCAATTGTAATGAGAAACTCTAATTGGTTTTAAGGACATATCTCTGATCCAGCTTCATGGTATGCTCTTGACTTATGAGAGAGAGCTTAACAGAAAAAGAAGCTTCAGGATTTTGGAAAAGTGTCTGATTATTATGTTTTTGGTAATACAGCACCTTTGGGTCAAGATGAGGTGCCTGGTAGTAGTAAGGATCAGGGTTATGGTCATTACATTGATATAACTACTGGTTTTAACACTGATTCTTATTCACCCAACTACGCTTTTGCAGCAACTGGTGATATCCAAGAATCTGACAACACATCCTTTGTGTATAATGACCTTCAGTACATTGACCCTGTAGACTTAGAAGAAATGGACATTTTGCATCAACTGGCTCAGTATTAGAACTAATAATTTCTTTAAGAAAAGTGGCAGAAGATATCCAGGTTTACATGGTGGGTCAAAAGTGGGGTTGGATAAATCTAAGATTAAGTGTTACAAATGTTATAGAATAGGTCATTTTTCTAGGGAATGTAGGAGTCAAAATGGTACACCTATGATTACCCATCCAAACCAAAGGCCCAGACTAACACTTATCAGTTTTCCCAAAATTCCCGTGGACAAAATGTGCAAAACACTGCTCACTTTGCACAGTCCTCATCCACTGTTCCTGTGCACTATATCCAAACCACTGTTCTCCAGATTCACTATGTTCAACCCAATTGCTTAGGCACAAGTGCCAATAGCTGCTACTTCATCCGCTGCTCTTGCAGATACCAGTCAACAAAGCCAATAGAGTTTTTTCACACAAGGTTTTATTGATTGGAGCAGTTTACCAGATGAGTTAACAGATGAAAACATTGCTCTAGTTGCCAAATCTAAAAATGAACCAGGAAATTTATGTTTCATGGCACTAGAAACAATTGTTGAGGAGGTTGAATCTGAGGAAGTGGTATTTAAGTCTGAAAATGCGACTAATGATGTTGTTGATGCAGTTGTTTCAGTTGAAGAATCTAAAATTGAGGTTGTGAATCTTCAGAGCCATGGGGTGAAGATGATTGTGAGTGCAAGTGTAATTGTGCCTTGATGGCTGCTGCTAAGGTATCATCTCAAATCTTAAATGATTTATGTTCAGACAAATGTGTAATAGCTTTTGCTAACATTAAAAAGGTGAATGAAAACTTTAGAAAGAAAATTTTAGAGGATGAAATTCAGTTTAAAAAACTCACAAAAGAGTTAAAATCAAAACTAACTGGAAAAGAATCTAAAATCAGCAGTTTGAAACATGAAGCTAGTATAACCAAGGAGCAGCTCCAAACTATGATAACAAAATATCAGATTTGTAAACAGGAGCTTGAATCCACCCAAGTTGAATGTGCAAAATGGGTGGAATCATTAGAGGTTTTGAAATGATAGTCAACCAACAAACTAAAAGTCATGTGAAATTTGGCTTTGGTTTCAATGAAACCACTGATCAAGTTTCTCAAAACACTGACAAAAAGAAACCATAGTTGGTTGAGGTCATGCCAACAAATTCTAAAGGTCAGAAAATCAAAGTCACTGAACCTAATGGTAAGAAAATTGTTCTTGAAAAACTTGAGGGTTCACCATCATTTGATGAAATTGAAAAATATCAATTTAAACCAACTTGGTCAGATGAGTGTGATGTTCTCGAAAATTTCCATCCTATGAATTTTAAAACCCTGCTGGTGTAAAGGCACCATAGGCCAAGATCATTCCCTTGGAAGATCTTCCAACAGATGTTCAAACATCTGTTGAAAAGAAGAAAGAAAAAGGGAAATCCAAAGATAACTTGTTCTTCTAAAAGCATATGTTATCAACAACGGAACAAGTGTGTGATTCTAAGTCAATTTGCTCAATATGTGGTAAAAAGAATCATAAAACCAAAGAGTGTCTTTATCTCAAAAATTTTAATGTCAAAATACAAGAGTATAAAGCTAAAACTCAAGTGAGTCAAATGGTTAGTACTTCAAAAGGAAAGCCTAAACAGAGTTTCACACCAGTCCAAACACCTATTGTCAAAAATCTGAATGAAAACTCTGCTCCCAGGGATGTTCATTTAACAGATGCTCCACCTTCTAACAAGTTTCCAAGAGGACATGGACAACCACTTGTCATCGTCTACCACATGTTTATGAAGAGCCAAAAGGCCAAAAAAACCAAGAGTGAATAGGCATCCTGATGGTTACCAACATTTGACAGGAAATGGTCAAACATCTGTTGCACCAAGTGTTGAGATACAAGCACTGGCAAATGGTCAACAACAGTTGTTGAACTTGGTTCAATAACTAGTTCAAACCAGTAATCATTCTCCTAAGCTTGAGGCTGAAAAGTCTGAGAAACCATCCAAAGCCAATTTGGCTTTGTACACTCACCAAAACTAATTATTTACTGATGTGCAGGGAGCTTCTACTTGCTTATATAGTTTATGCTATGTAGATAGTGGAGGCTCCAAGCACATGATTGGATGTATAGCCCTTCTTCTGGACTCTCTTGCTCATGGAGGGGGTGATATATCTTTTGGAAACGATTCAAAAGGTAAAAGTGTTGGTTCAGGGACTGTTCAGGCTGGTTGACTCAAGTTTGAAAATGTTAATCTGATTGATAATCTTAAGTTTAATCTTCTTAGTGTTTCACAAATGAGTGAAAAAGGTTATGGGTCATTCTTCACTAAGAAGACGTAAGATTGTTGGACAAGAAGTGGTTGAAAAGATTAACACCATCATTGCTGAGAGTAATGCACAACTTGCTGCTCATAGGAGTGGTAATGTGTATGTGGTTGATATGTTGAAGGATAACCCTATGGCAAATGTCTGTCTGTTTTCTGTTGCCTCAACCAAAGTGACAGAATTGTGGCATAGGTGATTTGGTCATAACAATCTTCAAACTATCAACTCACTCTCAAAACAAAACCGTGTAAGAGGTTTACCACCTAAAGAATTTAAATGTGATGAGCATTGTGTTTCCTTTTTAAAAGGTAAACAACATAAAAGCTCTTACAAATCCATTGATGAGTCCAAAACAAGTCAATCTCTTCAATTGTTGCACATGGATTTGTTTGGCCCTGTAAAAATCATGAGTCTAAGGAAAAAAAGATTTTGTCTATCCCCATAATATCATTAAAGAATACGTTAATAGTCACAGATATTAAAGCAGAGGCGTTGGTGTTTTACGCTCAAACAATTCTAACACACCTGCTAATTGTCTCGCGTAATGAAAATCTGTAATTTTTTGAAAATTTTCACCCAAATCATTTCTATAACTCTTGTCCATCAAGTCGTACTTGTAAAACGCCTTCTCTAACTTTTCAGCCTTGTCCAACATCTCCCATGTGGAGTTCCATCTAGTAGGCATATCTACACTAAGTAATGCCTTGCTCTCGAGCTTTTATGCTTGACACACTTTTTAAATGTCCAACCTCTAAGGAGATAATCTAATATAGCGAATCGCGTCCCTGATACGATCTATACTAGTGGACCCGTCACGTAATTCGTCTTTCACAATTAGATGATAATGTTTTAGAAGTAGAACCACCATTTTTCTTGGTACCAACGGTTTTAGTTTTCTTTTTTGCATTTTCTTTTTCAACATGTTGTGACTTCCTTTTTTGACTTTCGTGAGATTCGTCGCTTGATACATTCTCGATATTAGTTAAATCCATTAATTTATAATCAATACAAAAAAAAAAAACGAATGTTAGTAATAACGACCACTACTAAATCTGAATTATATCTAGTAACGACCACTACTAAATCTGAATTATATCTAATAAATGACCACTAAACAAATCTGAAATTTGCCTAATGAAATTTGCCTTGTTTTGAACATATCATGAATTGTTTGCAGAATCTGCACATTAGTTACACACATATTAATTAGAAATAACAATGTTATATATAATGTGCAGCCATGACAAAACAAAAGGTCGTATGTTGTGGTAACTGAAAGACATTCTGCACATTAGTTACCGAAAGACATTATGCACATTAATTACACACATATTAATTAGAAATAATAATGTGCAGCCATGACAAAACACATTATGTTATAAAAACACATTATATAGAACTTATGTGCATCCATGAGATAATGTATAATTTTATTTACGTAATCGACCTATTTAAAAGCAAATAGGTTGTCTTAAAATAAACTTAAATTGACATGTTTAAAAGATAAATAGGCTTTCTTAAAATACAACCCAAACTGAACCGTTTACAAGTTAATAGGTTGTCTTAAAATACAATCCAAATCGACCCAGTTACATGTATATATGTTTAGTTAAAGTAAAACCCAAGCGACACCTATACAAGTAAATAGGTCTGTAAGAACTAATATGGCGTTTGACCGACTAAAAACAATTTGTAGCACACTGGTCTGGTTCACTATTAGCATTTCATAAGTAGTTCAAGACTTCGGTCTTTGACTGTTCCTACTTAATTTACACAAGTATTCAGCTACTGTAATTATATTGGGCTTATATCACTAAGGTGCTATTTGTTTTTGAAGAGACAAAACATCTGCAGTCTGCGGACCACATCTGCAGACATCTGCAGGAGAAGAGGTGGACCAAAGGTCTGCAGCCTGCAAGAAGAAGACTGTTTGTTTGTTACTGTCTGCAGCGTAACCTAACCATAACCATAACCAACCATAACCCACCATAACCATAACCAACCACAACCCACCATAACCATAACCCACCACCAACACCCACATAACTACCGTGAACCACGACAACCCACCATAACCACCGTAAACCACCACAACCCATTATAACCATAACCAACCACAACCCACCATAACCATAACACAAATTAGAGTTCTTTTATAACACTTGACAAAAGAAATATAATTAACCAACACATAAAGAAAGCAACAATTCTATCAATTAAACCTGACACTTTCCATAGATTTGCAGGTCATACGAAGCATTGGTCTAGCAATTAAGTCAAGCAATTAGTCAATATTAAAGAAGATTGTAGTCTATTTAGACAAACAGGGACATAAAAATATTCTTGAAATTTGTACACAGTAGCATTCCATGGTTTAATAATAGCCCATGTAAACTAATTTTAGATAGATATTCAACACCCACCGTAACCATTAAAGAAGTGCAGAGGTGAGGAGGGAAGAGGAGGTGAGGCGGCGGCACTAGAGGAGGAGGTGAGCGGCGACGCTGGGAGGGAAGAAGGAGGATGGCGACACTGTGGAAGAGGATGGAGACGCCGGTGGGGAGGAGGAGGGTGGCTGAGGCGGTGGTGCAGGTGGGTGAGGAGGGAGATTGGAAAGCTAGGGTTTTGGTTTTGGTTTTGGTTTTGTGAGGGAGATGAGAGAGTGGAGAAGAGGCAAGAAGACTTGAGAAGTGTTTTGAAAATGTCTGCCCAAGAAGAGGAAGGGCAGACATTTTTTAGGCCCATGTCTTCCAAAAAACAAATGGTCTGTAGCACCTCAAGGTCTGCCCGCGTCTGCGCGACGCAGACAAAAGAGGTCAGGAAGTGCTTCTATCAAAAAACAAACACCACCTAAGACTTGTCCAAAATTTTATGGGATGCAAATTGTAGCTGCCAAACTTGCTAACAAATTGATGTCAATATTTAAAGTTAAAAGATCATTTAGATTTTTATGATAAATAAAATTCAAAAAGTATTGAATAATAAGGTAAATGCAAGAAAATAACTATAACATAAAGACTTAAATATAAGTAAAGACCAAAACATCCTTTAAGAAACCTGAAATTACAAGCTTGCCATAAATCTATTACTAACATTTGTAGTAATATGTTAATGTTGACTACTACTCAAAAAAACACCTATATGGCGTTTGACCGACTGAAAAAAACACCTATATTGACCATTACAGCAGTCGTTTAATGTTAACAACAGCCTTGTAAACATGTACCCAACCCATATTGACCCATTACAGCAACCTTTTAATGTAAACAACAGATTGACCCTTTAGAACAACCGTTTAATGTTAATAACAGCCTTGTATTTGATTATCATGTCATAATTTGATGATTGTTCAAAGCTTTCTATAATAACTAACCAGACATCATGTTTACAATTTTACATGACATTATACATTTACAATATACATGTTTTGAACTTTTATGCTCACCTTGACCTTCCAGCAGAGTAGCAGACAGCAGAGTAGCAGACTGTAGAGGTGCAGCAACAATTCCACAGTGTGCAGCAGCAGAGTATCAGACAACAGAGGTGTGCAGCAAACAATTCAACAGTGTGCAGCAGCAGGTGCAGCCGTGCAGGGGTGCAACAGGGTTTTATTTTTTTATTTTGATGCAAATTGGAATATTATTGTAGACGTATATGTTATACTTAGGACCATTCTATTTACACCCTCCTGGGTTTCTATTTCAATCCCCCACCAAAGCGCCTCGCTTTGCCCAAAGCGAGGCGCTTGGGTCAAATCGTGGTACTAGGTTGACTGCTTTATCGGGAAAAGCAAAAAAGCAACTTCAAAGCGTCTCGCTTAGACTAAAGCTAGGCGCTTTGGCCCCTTTTTTCTAGGGTGGATGAATTTGGACATGTTTTCTAGATTTACCTCCAAAGTACCTCTCTTTTTTTTATTTAAAAAAAATATATTGTTTTAATTAGATTTAAATGGTTTTACTTAATTAAAAAAATATTTTAATTCATTTTTAATTGTTTTAACTTGTTTCCAATCAAAGAAAAATTAGTTTGGCGTGTTTCAGTTCGTTTATTGCTCGTTTGTGATTTTCTATACAAACAACCGAGAATTAATATACGTAGCACATAAAGAGTGCAATCAATACATGTATTACCAAATTTCAAATTTTACATCTCTAATCGATATACTAGACTTCGGACATTGTTTAACGCGTTTTGGTTCGTTTAATTACTCGTTTCAGAGCAAACAACCGAGTATGAACAACTTTCATAAATGAATATAAGTAGCACATAAAGAGTGCAATCAATACCATGTCTTATCAAATTTCAAATTTTACATCTCTAATTGATATACTGGATTTTCGGACCTTGTTTGACGCAGTTTGGTTCGTCTAATTGCTCGTTTCTTAAGCACCTCAATGGGTGGATAATGGGCCGGTCAGTTCGAAACTGGTACGGTTCATTACGGACCCGATCGGGTCGATACGGTCCGGGTGGATAACGGGCCGGTCAGTTCGAAACCGGTACGGTTCATTGCCGGGCGGTCAGTTCGAAACCGGTGCGATTCGTTACGGACCTGATTGGGTTGATACATTTCCGGGTTGATAACGGGCCGGTCAGTTCGAAATTCGTACGGTTCGTTACAGAGCGGTCAGTTTGAAACCGGTACGGTTCGTTACCGGACCTGATCGGGTCAATACAGTTCGGGTGGATAACTGGCTGGTCAGTTCAAAACCGGTTCGTTCGTTACCGGCGGTCAGTTCGAAACCGGTACGGTTCGTTACCGAAACTAATCGGGTCGATACGATCCGTGGTACCTTGAAGTATCAAGACTATTAAATTAGTAAAAGAACTTTTCAGGCAAGCAAGAAAATTAAGTTGTTATCGGAGAGATAGCTGTCAACGATGAAGGCAACCTGATAAAGGCTGAACACGAGTGTAATATTTGAAAATTATCATTTCTTGACATGCTTGGTAACACCTTGATCTGCAGTATTTGAAAATTATCATTTCTTGACATGCTTGGTAACACCCTGATCTGCAATATTTGAAAATTATCATTTCTCGACATGTGGTTGTTCTAAATCCCATTTAATCTAAAATGTTACTAAAATGTGAGGACCTTCATTGATTTAAAAGTAATTAAAAACACTAAAAAATGAATTAAAACAAATTGTTGTGTGTTAGGTTTAGTCGGAGGACCACGTACAATGATTCATCAAAATTGTAAAAAGCTAGATGTTTCTACTGAAAAACCCAAACGAGCATAAACGAAGCGAAACGCCTCAAACAAATTTTCTTGGCTTGAAAACAACTTAAAAGAACTAAAAATGAATTAAAATTATTTTTTAGTCAATAACAGATAATTTTAAAAAATTAAAAGAAATTCAATTTTTTTTAAAAAAAGGCCAAAGCGCCTAGCTTTGGTCACAGCAAGGCGCATGTGGTCTAATCAAACCACTCAAGCACCTAGCTTTGGCGAAAGCTAGGCGCTTTGGCCTTTTTTTTAAATGAATTTCTTTTAATTTTTTAAAATTATCTGTTATTGACCCAAAAATAATGTTAATTCACTTTTAGTTCTTTTAAGTTGTTTTCAAGCTAAGAAAAATTGTTTGAAGCGTTTCTGTGAGACCCGTCCCGAATTACGCTTCTTCTAAGTTCCAATTATGAATTCCTGACGGGTTGGATAAACAGTCTGGGACGAAAGAACAGTTTGAGAAGTACAACCAGACTCTTGTTCTTGTTTCAACATCAAACTACATAAAAACAAAAACAATTAAATCTCTTAGCTAAAAGAAACATAAATGTAAACTTTCGTATAAAAATATAAATAAATCGCACCTCGTCTTTAGGTCAGACACCTCATCTATAATTTGATTGAGAAAGAGGCGAGATCCATACTTATCGGTTTGAACTGTAATTCTTTCTAAAAATTTGACAACACACATATCTTTACTTACTTCATATTAATATGTTTTTAAAATAACAACACTGAAACACAAGTTACCGTTCTAGTCTCTAACCCTTCCATGCTGGATAACAGCCAGTAAATGCTCCTCAGTGATCTTTGAAATGAATTACTAAAACTGTATTGCATAAGAGTTCCACAATGTACATCTTAAGGTCGTACCTCTGCAACAAAACAACAGAAACATAGATGTAAAACATTAATGCTGCTGTAATTTATTACATTAATAAATATGTTCCACATGAGATTCAAAACAGTCAGTCATAGAATAAGTTGTTCATAACATTTATTAGACAAACTCAATTTGCAATACTAAACAATGATTGTTTACAAAACTGTATAACAATTTTAAGGAATCCTTACTCTAAGTCCTGAATATCAAGATTCATTCGTTTGGTTTCGTTAGGAGCTCGTCCAAAGACATCCAAGTCGCTACACCAGATGACGCTTCCAGTTACATCTATAAAAAGAAAACAGACAAGTTAACCAAACCTCTGTTAAATATAAAACAACAGTGTTCAACCAAACTGAATGTAAAAAAATTGTACTAAGGTAAAGAATAAAATACAAACCAACGCTCAACAGATTCTTGGCTTCTCCGTAAAGTATTTGGTTAAAAGGTAAGAAGTTGAAACCATACTCCACACCATCCCAACCCTTAACCTGTTTTACAGTCGTACAACGATAAAAAATTATTTTGAACTGATGAGCTACAAGTTTGTAGATGTCCTTGTTTTCACCTACACCAAACTTAGACAAGTCAACCACACCGTCTTCTTTAATTTGACTGTCAAAAACCTGCATAAAAGGTGCCTTGGCAGAACCTTGAATCTATCACCCTGCATATCGGTTAACAGAAGGTAAAAAGCATACAGAAAAGAACACGTCTTCATGAATAAACCAAGCTATAAAATTTACCTGCTCATCAATGAATATGACCTCCAACTTATAGGCTGTCTTCCACTTCCTTATGACTCGAGCCTTCATATACCACATGTCTTTAGCTGGATTCAGATCACGAATGAAACTGACGTGCTTTTCTTCACCTTCCATTGACGCCAACACGATTTCAAAGATATCTTTTAAAAGGGAAATTTGAAAATCTTTGTTTAGGTTTAAAAAATTGAAAGCTGATATTAGAAATGGTTGAATTGTTTGTGTGCTTATATATAAGGAGCTAATGAGGCACGTCTCCCTAGCTTAATTTAAATTTACCCCTTAAAATTCAAACTTAGGGCCTAAATGCTGCAACGTACGTGGCTAACATCTGCTGCTTGACGGCAGATCCTTTGGTTGGGGACCGCTGTTCATGACAGCAGCGGTGCTTTAACGTGGCTCACGTATTTTTTGTGAATATTTTAAGGGTGTTACTGACGTCACTTTTTGCATCACACAGGCATTGGTGGCCTGCCTAAGTTGTTGACACATCAGTTTTCTGACGTTACTCACGACTCTCCTATTATTAAAAGTATAGATACTAATTAGTGATCAATAAAAGTGGAGGACTACCCAGGGGAACTACCCCCACACCCTTAAATAGTCCTAAAAAGAACTAAGAGGTTGTGAGACCCTCTTTTTGATGACGTGACGACAAGGCTTCCCAATTCTTACCTCCACCACACCATATAGTCTAATGTTTACTAAACCAATCTCTTAGAAATATAGGCAGATGTAGGCGTGTGCCATAAATTACCAATGGACTCATTTGGTTTTCGTATAATAATAGGAAAACTGAGAATAAATGGAGACCATAAGAAAATAATTAATTAAGAATTAAAAATGGTAGCAAATTATTACACGTTTTGTAACAACTAGGTATTAGTTGCCCGCGCTTCGTTGCGGGTGCGGCTGTTGTGCGAAACGCGGCGAGAACTCCTGTTGTGTTGAGTGTTTGGCGGACGTTAAAGATCGCGCGTCGCTGGGGAGCTCCTGTTGCATGGAGGGTTTCGTGGACATAAAAAATAATATTAAGTGATTGTTATTCTTGCGTGGGCTTCAAAAAAATACTCGCGGCTAAAAGCAAAAAGTTTGGTGGTCAAAGTTTAAAATCCTAAAAGCTAAAATGTTGGCCAAAGTGCAATGCAAGTTTAAAAAAGTTGAGTGGTCAAGGTTTGAAATCCTAAAAGCTAAAAGTTTGGTGGTCAAAGTTTGAAATCCCAAAAGCTAAAAGTTTGGTGGTCAAATTGGAAGAAAATAAAGTTAAGCTAAAAGTTAGTGGGCAAAGTTTTAAATCCTAAAAGCTAAAAGTTTAGTGGTCTAAGTTGGTAGTCAAATCGAAAGAAAATAAAGTTAACCTAAAAGTTGGAAACAAAAATAAAGTTAATATAAAAGTTGGTGGCCAATATATATATTAAAACAAAGACAATGTTCAAGTGTCTTTGTTTTAATATAGAAGAGAATATGTCGTTAAAAGGTTAAATAAGTTACAAATACCACAATATCATTTTGTTAGACACGTGTAACAATGTCTACAATTAATTCCTTTCAGTTTTTTATTTTTTTTGTAATACATTATAACTATATTACATAAGAGAAAAAAACTAATAAACAAATAATAGTCACACAAAGTTTTTATGGGTTTACTCATATCAAGAGGTTTTTCATGCTATATATATTCCTTAATTCTTAGGGATGAGATCCGTATCATACCGTCATTGGTACGAAAAATGTTCAAACTGAATTTCTAGAAAAAAGTTTGGTACCAAATATACCGGTATGGTGTCGGTATGACACTGATGCTCGTTAGTATTGATATTGTACTTATACCAATATCAAAAATACCGATACCAAATTTCTGAAAAGTGGGTACCAAAAATTGTCTACGACCTTTAACCAATTATAGAACTATATTCATTTTGAATCACTTCTATAAGTCGATTAGGTTAGGCTATATTCCACTGCTCGTGTCCATCTTTAACCAATTATAGAAGTAAGGTGAAGTGTAAAGAAACATAATTCTAGGTTGACTTGACAACATAATATAACTACATTTTGCAAACGTCGACCCACACACATGTTGTTGCTCATTTTTTAGTTATTAAATTACTACAATTACTTTTAAGTTTATTTTAGAGTTTTAAGATATACTGATTTTTAAAATTTACATGCCCGATGGCAGATCTAGAAAAATAATTTAGGAGTAACGTTCAATTTTTTTTTCCGTAGTTCCATACAAGATCATCAACAAATTAAAATTAGCCGTTTACGGAGACAAAAACACTTAAACGGCAAGAAGAAATACACATTATAATCATCTCAATCTGTTGTTACGAAGTAGACTCGCAAATTAAGTTGCAATCATATCCTCTAAGTCAGCTTTAATCGAGCCAACATCATGTTATGTCATATTATTATTCAATAATATCATTATCTTCACGGATGCTGAAATTCAAGGAGCAGCGGGTGCGGCCTCTAGCAATAAGCTAGGTCTGCCGCTGCGCATGCCATTGTGATTTTCTTATGTTTATTTACGCCTCACGATTTGGTTTTCCTTTTACTGTTTTTTTATATATATTGATGTTGTTCCTTTTTATCATTCTAAAAATAATGATAATAACATATCGTATAGTAAAATTTCGAATAAAATCTTCGCGACGTGTTTATTTCATTTTTATATGCTCATTTCAATAAAATTCTTATTTAAAAATCTGCCAATTTTAAGGATATTTAGTTTTCTTTTATAACTTAATATATACTATTTTATAAAGCTTCATGTATGTCCTTCTGACAGGTTTATTATTATGTACGTATCAATATAAATTTTATTTAAAATTTGGGTTATCAATAATCATACAAATAGTGCACGAGACCGCCTAGTTTATATTATTTGTAGGTAAGGTTGAATCTTGACAATCTAAATTGATGTCAAACCATCTTCGAGTTATCATGTAAAGTAATTTACTTCCTTATAAATTCTTGTTTTGAAGACGTTTATTTACGCTCCCCTCTTGATCTATAATACATTACACTATACTTCCAAATTTTCAAAAACGACTTGCTTTAACGTCGGAGATTGATGTATTAGTTTGTTTTAATATGAAATTATTTTATGACATTTCGATCTTTCAAGTTACTTTGCCAGAAAAGAATTTGATTAAAGGAATTGTACCTACATGACTATATATACACATTATTGGGACATTGATTTGACAATATGGAAAATATTTTTTTTTCTATTTTTTCAAAATCATATTAATAATCAGTATCAAGAGAAGATTCCAAATGAATTTATGAAAAAATAAATTCAAAATATTTTTTAAATATGTTTATTTGATAAATAAATTTGATACACATTCTAACTGAGAAAATGACAAGAGTTCTATGAAATTTTTTGATCATTAGAAATGAGGTTTTTAGGGAAACACTAGAAGTGACTAGCATATCATATCATGTGAAATGAATGAGGGAATATTGAGATGGTTTGGACATGTGAAGAGGAGGTTGACGACGAAGCTAGTTCGAGCAATGGAGACCCTCATTGTGGAGGGGAAGAGGAGTAGGGGAAGGCAAAAACTTGGGATGAGCGCATTAGGCAAGATTTGCTAGAGTTGCACCTTTCTGAGGACATGGTCTATATAGGAGTTCACGGAGACGTAGGATTAAGGTTAAAGACTTTTAAAGATGAAATAGTTGCATCTTTGCTTTGTGTTAGAGGTGCAGTTTTACTACACTCTAGGTAGACATTGCATATGATAACCTTATAACAGCTAGATAAAGGTTTATGATGGTATACTTGTGTATATGTTATTATGTTTCATGATGCATATTTATCTATATTTTACTATATTATTCTATCACCACCTGTTATGTTATTGCGTCGTTGTGGTATTTCTAGTCTAGTTTGTTTCCTATTGTTAATTTGTTTTGAACCGAGTATCTCTCTGGAAGCAGCCTCTCTGTCCATTCAGGTAAGATAAGATTTACCTATATTCTACCCTCCCTAAAACCTACGAATAACTTTTTCATTTGTGGGATTTACGGATATTATTGTTGTAACTTTTGTTGCAAGTCTTCCTATCTGGTAAATACATTATGGAAGAGTAAAGAAAAAACATATAAAAAGTATCTACCCATTTAAATATATATATAGGGAAAGTAGAAATTGAAAACCCCCTTGAGTTAAGAAAACTTTAAAAACCCATGTAAAAACCATCTAAAAAAACTTTTTTTTTGAAAAAAATTACACAAGGTAACATACATTTATTTAAGTGTTTTTGGGCAAAAAAAATTAAAAAGCGCCGAGGGAATTAAAAAAAAAGCGCAAATTTTGTAACAGCGCTGGTAACATATGTTAGAAAGCAGAAAACATATGTTAACAGCGCTGTAACATATGTTAACTGCTTTCTAACATATGTTACCAGCGCATTTACAAATTTTGCGTTGTTTATTTTTTTTTTAAAAATTCCCTCGGCGCTTTTTTAATTTTTTTGGCCCAAAAAGTTTAATAACATGTATGTTACCTTGTGTAATATTTAAAAAAAAAAGTTTTTTTAGATGCTTTTTATATGGGTTTTCAAAGTTTTCTTAACTAAGGGATTTTCAATTGTTCCTTCCCATATATATATATATATATATATATATATATATATATATATATATATATATATATATATATATATATATATATCTCAAAATTAGACAGTAAGAAAACATATAAACATTATCTACCCGTTTGAAAAATTAAATCGCATGCATTTTAGCGATCTAAACTACTAAGGTGGAATATTGCTAAATAATATGATTATTTGTTATAATCAGTGTTGTAAAAATCACTAGGCGCTAGTTGGTCGGTCGGTGAATTACCGACTAGCGATTAATCATGATTAGTAGGGATTAATTGTGATTAATCATATTGGGATTTTACATGTAATTTCAATTTTATACGTATATGTACACATTTTATATATAGTTTTTTTTTAAGTAGACATGTTTTAACCCCTTCCTCGACGCATATATTTAAGTCTATGGATTAATCGCAAAAATATATAGGTTTTAGTTGGAATCTTACCCAAAATTTATAGAATTTGGCTGGAATCGTTAGATAGCTACCAACTAGCTATTAATCGGTGTTTACTCAATGAACCTCCGACTAGCGATTAATCGCTGATTAATTGGAGTATAGGCGGGATTTTGACAACCATGGTTTATAATTAATCGAAGGGAAAATTGTACCCACTGATTTTTCTCTTCGAAAGTGTAACACCCTATCCCATAACCCAAATAATTTAATAGATAAAAATAGGCTTAAACATAACTTGGCATCTTACCATTAATTTTTTTTACATCAACTAGATCAAAATATGTGTTTTTTAGGAGTGACCACGTGTATCTCGTTAATTACGATAATTACATCCTAAAAAAAACAAAGTTTAAGCCCTTGAAACATGAGATCCGCGGAAGCCATCAAGATATATCGTTCGGTCCTTCAAAACATGCTTGATCTTCACCCAAGCTCAACCTAAACGTACCTAGGGTCAAACCGCATTAAACAACCCGTTAGACGGTTAAATAAAACAAAACTGAATGGAAAACTGAATTCTAATAAGCCATGCTAGTCTTAGGAAATATCCTCTGCTTAGTTTTCCCCTGGTCTAAACAATCCTCTGGTCTGAGCAAACATCCTCTGCTCATTCTTCCTCTGGTCTGAGCAAACATCCTCTGCTCGTTCTTCCTCTGGTCTAAACAATCCTCTGGTCTGAGCAAACATCCTCTGCTCGTTCTTCTCTGGTCTAAACAATCCTCTGGTCTAAACAATCCTCTGGTCTGAGCAAACATCCTCTGCTCATTCTTCCTCTGGTCTAAACAATCCTCTGGCCTTTAGATTTACTTACCATTTAGTCTAATTGAACCATTATTTTGTATTGTATGCATACCATCATGTTAGGGTCCAGAAAGAATGAGTTTGATTATCTACTATATTCAGCTTTAAGTGGCGCTTGAGCCCTTGTCTCAAGTGCCACCACGATTTCGGCTTTCGGCTTTAAGGTTACCCGCGATGGTGTTTACCTTGCGTGCAACCATTTCATTATCCAATTTGGCTTTTCAAGACATCAATATAGCATCAAACATTCTATCTCGAAGCGAACATTAATCACTACAATGTAATACCAGATTTTGTAAGATAACTTACTTTTAGGCGTGCTCCTTTCCTAGGTCCTTCTTCGTCCCTTGGACACTTGAAGATGCGTTCTCCTTGCCTATTTGATCAACATTCATTAGATCATTCATATTTTCAACAAATGACCTTAACATGGATTTTCTTGTTAACTTTTACTTTATCACACAACAATAATGCTATCATTTGCTAATCTTTCTAACAAAAGTCTGACTTAAGCATTTAATCGAGCACTTGGTGTGCACCAAAATACACATTCAATCTCATGGATGATTGCAACTACATAACACCTCGTTTACATATAGTACAATCACTTTCAATTAATTACATGCATAATATCACAACTACAAGCAAATCAATGTATGATAACCATGAATCATGCCCTGGATGATGAGCTTTGCCTAACTTCACAAAACCCACTTCTCCTATATTGATAAACCATCTCATTACAAATCACAACCACCCAACTAAGAGATTCTTGTTAATTTGTCACTCATAACAGTAAAGGACCATCAAATGACCCACAATTTCTAATGCTTACAAACCCATTTTATGTATCCTCACCATAAGGATACAAGACACTTCAAAAACAGAAACTAAAAGTTACCTTAGTGCTTATGACCTTCTAGATGATAAAACCCAGCAAGATGCATAAGTTTCCCTGGTGATTTGGCCTTGATTATGCTTGAATTAGGGGTGTTCATCGGGTTTGGTTTTCGGTTATCGGGTTATTCGGGTTTTTAGTTGTGAAAATATTACCCGATAACCGACCCAATCTAGTTAAATGGTTATCTGTTATGGGGTTAATCGGGTTCGTTCGGGTCGGGTTAAATGGTTATCGGTTTAATGGTTCGGGTGTTTGAGTTAAATATTTCCAACCATTTGGGTTGCGTATTTCTCTCAATTTGGGCAACAATATGTGTAAAATAAAACTATAACACGGGCTATAATATTTAGTTGCAAATTTGGCTACAAAAACACTACTCCGATATACATAAAATATGGAAACTGGATCATTTATTTGTTTTTGAATTATTCGGGTTATTCGGGTCAACCCGAATTATACAAAACTAATCCGAAGACTGACCCTAAAGACTCTAGTCGGGTTCGGGTTAATCGGGTAAGGTAGTTTTTCGGGTCGGGTCACTTCGGGTTCGGTTCGGTTATTGGTTATCGGTTAAAAAGAACACCCCTAGCTTGAATTTGGTGTTTTATTGAGGAGGAAGGGTTGGGAAGATAATCTCCTCCTCTGATTATCGATACACACGCCTAACTTGTGTGTGTAAATCCCCTTCTCCCTTAATAACACTCCATGTTTCCAAAATGTACATATTTGGCCCTTACACTTTTGTCATCATCATCATCATCATCATCATACTCAGTTAATCCCACCTATAGCAAAGCTAAGGTAGGGTCTGAGGAGGGTAAGATGTGGACAGCCTTACCTCTATCCCCTGAGAATAGAGAGGCTACTTCCAGTGAGACCCCCGGCTCGATGTGGTTTTGTGTCAAGCCTTGGACATAAGGCACATAACACTTAGCAATCGGGACAAACTCGATTGGTGCATGTACCCCCTTGTCTTTTGGCTATCAACGCCACCACATGATGCATGATTAACCGTCCGTCGTTTTTAACATTATTTTCACGAAATTAGTAAAATAACGTTAAAACTAGTGCAACTTTACTTTTTTCCCCCCAAGGGCCACACATATATACATTATATGCGCACACCGTAAGTGGGGCGGCCCTTACACTTTTGTCATATGAAAAAGTCTAGTTATTATAACGAATCATGGTAAGTTTTTATGTTAAATTATTATGGTGCTCTTCTAATCCGATTAACGGGGTTAGTCGGTTTATGAGCATACAAATTACCCGTTTCATTAGCTAACCTAATAGCATTAGCTAGCGTCACACAATATCATATAATATCCACATAAATAAATAATAAGATTTGGGCATTACAGAAAGGTCATCGGTTCAAGTTTCATTCTTGATAAAATATCATGTTTGAGCGAGGAGTTTTACCATAGTATGTCTTTGGACGGTGGGTGTTTCGCAGAACTGGAGACGGGTTGGGTCACTAGCAGAGTTTGCGATTACAGGCATCAGTTAACTTTTGTCTATGGGTGTATTCAGATGACTGGGGCTTTATTGGACTTTGAAAATTTGTTGGACTTTAAAAAATGTTAGTTATGATTATTTTATATAATTTAAATATATGATACTATATATTGTACAACTGAGAGACTACATTATTTATAATTAATATTTCCAAATCTTATTTGTTGTTAAACTAAAAGAGATAATTACATTGAAGGTCCATGTCGTATGCACATATTGCATCTTTGTTTCTCAAAACATTGAAATGACATAGATGTTCCTTCCGTTATGTATTTTGTAACTGCGTTTCTGTAACACCCCAACCGATGGCGGAAACATCGAGGTGTCACGTAGACGATTGTTCAATAGCTCATGAACTAAAAGTGCAAATATTGATACATTGATTAAATAGTTTATTACATTGAAATGAAATACAACGGTTCTAAATGACAACTAACTGAAATACAATAAATTAAAATCTAAATATAAATCCTCAAGCTTAAAGAATGCATCTCAAAATAACCTGAAACATGTACAAAATAATTTTGTCAATTCTGTGATATTCACTAAAAGCAAGTAAAATTGCATTTTACCCTTAATGATACAAATAAAGAATTAAAAAAAAAAACAATACGTGCCACCTATGCCCCACATTTTTAACCTATCTACAACATTTTTTTCACCCACTTTTCCATAACCACCATGCCCCTACCACATGTGATAACCGGCAAATTCGGGTCAATGTTTACTTTGATCCTAATCACGTTTCCATATAATTAACATATTTTGTAGTTGATTTTAAATTAATTAAGTCGTTACGAGTCCGGTGATGTCCTTCTTGAAGTTCGTGGACGTCTTGATGCTTTTAAAGAAAGATTTGCGTGAGTTTAACTTAAACGAACTAACACCAATAAATAAACGTCAAACTGCACTAATAAAGGTAAAACATGAATATACGGTCCGTAGTTGCTATCAATGGGATCGGATGTGGAATCGACACGACAAACGGCCAAAAACGCAACATTTCGGAGAAGGCGGAGGGGAACTAACGTGAGAAGCGGACGCTGAAAAGCATGGTTTTAACCGTTATCGAACTTTCGGAATAATCATTAATTGTAAATAACATCATTTATTAAATTTCCAAAGGGAACATATCATTTAAAAGAGGGATACAATGACCGATCTAATTAACATGATTTTAAATGTGTGAGTCAAACGCACATTTTAGTGTTGAAAATTATTATATTTTTTCTTGGTTTAGTTATGTTTTATATTATGAACATTTCCGACTTGTTTTAATTATTACTTTTGAACTGGAATAAAACTGAGACTTGTTAGGTTTAAAAAGGGTTCGATACGTAGTACACACCCTCCCTCCCTCTCTCGAAACCCCAACTTTCTCTCTCTCTCTTCGAAATCTCCATTCTTTCAACCGGTTTTTCCTTCCCTCATCCATGTTACAACATTAGTCGACCACCACAAGGCTTCGGAGGGTGGCAGGCCGCGTTTCCAGACCCAAAATCGAGCAAAAACAAGTTGGTTTGGTTAGTTTTGGTCGTGGTTGTTGGAGGTTGTGGTTCGATGGCCCGATAATCGTGGGTCCGAGTATAGAGGTGACGGCGGCTAGAGATGGTTGTCATGTGCGTAGATCGGTTGTCGTGGTGGCCGAGGAGGTGTGATGTGGGGGTGCTTGTTGTTATGGTGGTCGTGTGGTGTTCGGTTACTGACCAGTTGGGGGCTAGTTGTGTTTTAAGTGGTTCAATGGTGGTAACAACGACGGTTTTGGTTGCTTGTTGCATCGATTTTTAGGGATTTGGTATTCGGGTTGAGTTTTGGGTCACGCAAACCATATTTGGTCAAATCCGGGCCTGGTTGTTTCTTCGACGACCCATAGCTGCAGCTGGTGAGGGGTTTGGTTCGGGTGGTTATTATTTTGGGCCGACGGTATGTCAAGACAGTCAGATCTGGTTCTGTTTGAGTCCGATACGTTTTGGTTCGGTTCACATCTAGCTCGGTTCGGGTCTTGTTTAGTTTTGTGTCACAAGTCTTGTTCAGATCTGGTCAACCTGCTTTGATCTGGTCAACCCAGTCAACCTTGAGTCATGGTCAGATCTACCAGTTTTAACTCAACCTACGAGGATAAAACCAAATACAAGAGTTGCGCACACTGTGCCACCACCTCCATAATGGGAAAAGTTAACTCATCACATGCCTTCACTTCCGCATAAGACTCTTCTTCTACCTTGATGTTGCGGTAGGGATTTTCTTCGAAAGAATAGATGCTCAAGCAGAACTCGAATCCTTGTTTAAAACCAAGTGTAGAACCATAGTGCTTGGACTTCTTGAGAAGGCGAGCAACAAACTTGACCACCACAGGCTCCTCCTAGATACACGTGAAAACCTGCAAAGGAATGAAGTTAAACACATAAACAACAGAAAAGGAACTTCAAAAATGACTAAGTATGGAGCCCGAAAAAAACTTACCCCTTGGATACCTTTGGTCATCAGCCATTCAAGGCATTGCTGCGTCTCAACTTTAGCTTCTTGAGCCGCGTGCATTAGCTTCTTAGCAGTAATCTTGGCAGATTGAAGACCCTCAAAGTCAACAAGAAGAGAGGCTTTTTCATTCTTCAATTCACCAACTTCACGTTGGAGCACGTCGACTTCAACCTATGCGAAGACTGCTGAACCACTTTAGCATCTTTTTTAACTGCATCTGCGCGGGCAGCAGCTGCCTTGGAATTCTCCTCCTCAAGTTCTTTGTTTTTGCTTAGCCTCTTGGAGGGACCTTCGCTTCTCAACTTCATTTTTAAGCAGCTGAACGCAGTTGCGCTCGTTGGCGATCCAGATGTTGGTGGCCTTGCAAGACGCTTTCCAGTCCTGAGTCACTTTGGCATTGCGAACCTCCAACACCTTCACTTGAACTTGGGCGTCGGCAAGGGCCTTCGCTTGGATAACACATTCTTTGATATGTTTGCCCATAATATTCTTGAAGGAGCGGCGGCGCGCCTCCAACTCTTATTCAGCATCTACGAGAGACTGATACTCTCACCAAAGGTCACTCATCGTCGCCGCCACCGTCGCCAGCCTGTTGCCCTATCTTAAAAAAGTGCAAGCCTGTCCCGCTTCGCAGTGTATGCGCATTCAGCCGAGGGGATAGAGCCTGCCAACTATTCTTCGCGGGAGGCCACTTAGAAGAAGCGACCATCCTCGCGGACAAACCACTCGAGCCTGAAGATGAGTCCATTGGGCACATCCATGCAGAACCCAGTGGAAGTAACCCCGTGGTTTAGAGGCTGCTTCACATTCACACCAGTAGGCAAAGACAGGTCTTCATGAGGTCCACCATCACCTCCCGACCCCTCCCCGAAAGAAGATAGAGAAATTACATTACCGGGCTCGGAGGTGCCCGCCAAAAAACCTGAGCCTGTCGGTCCCCATGACCAAAAGGCGAAGTGGGGTGAGCCATAGGCTCTGTGGTAGAAGTCTTTTTCGAACAACAAACGAGCCCGCTCTGCTGCGTCGGCTGCCAAGCGGGCTTTCTCCTCATCTTCTTTCCTTTTCAGCTCATCCAGAGCCGCCTTCTTTTGGGCCACCTCCTGTCGCGCCTTCTGGGCTGCCTCTTTTCTTGTAGTCTCATCCTCCGCTTCCTTGCGGGCCTTCTCCTCTACAGCTTGTTGGGCGGCAACGCTGCCCTTTTCTTTTCCTCCTCGGTTTCGATTGAAATATCGAAGGATCTGAGTTCAACCGAGGCGGGAATGTGTGCCTCTGTAACCTTCGGCCCGCCAGGATGGATGAGAACAGGACCTACAAAACAGAAAACCTAAATTTTTCTATGTCTTGGGCATGCAAAAACAAGGTAACTATGCACAAGTTTAAAAGAAAGAAGCAACTTACCTGGCTGCACCTCCTTCACAATCTTGGCTGATAACTTGGGGCGCTTATGTGACGGCCCAAGACGAACCTTCAACGGGTTGCTGGTGGGCTTGACTCTGGAGCTTTTCGTTTGATGTAGTCAAGGGAAGCAACCACATCCTTCAACTTACTCCCGCCAACATCACTACCCACAGGAGCCTTACCACTTGACCCAGTCGTCAGAGGAGGAGACACAAAAACCTCAACGTATTCACTGCCATCACCACCAGACTTGCTTGCCTTCTGCGGCTTCTGTGAAGCAGAAACAGTCTTCGTCACCGACCCAAAGGACTTTGGGGGCTGGATGGATGAACCAGTTCCACTACCCTCACCTACACGTGTCCGAAGTCGGTGAGTTAGTGAGAATGTCTCGTCCTCAGATTCCTCATCAGGAATAAATAATATATCCGCCTCGCTCGGGGAAATAGCACTTAACGGACGCGGGTTAATAGGGACTTCACCTGCTGGGCGAAAGTGGCCAGGTCAATCTTTCACGTTCACGGGAACAAAATTTTTCAACATCCACTCCACCAGCGGCTCCTCACCATGATGGATGGGTTCCCAGATGAACCGCCCCCTCCATATCATGCACAATTGACAGAAAAATAATTCCTCTCTGCGCAGCATGGTAACAAAACGTTACAAGGGTATGAGGAACAACATTTAAACAACAAAACACAACACCAAATAATAAAAAAGAGATAACTTCTTTGCCAATATAAAAATGCGGGTTTTGATCTGCACGTGCTCCAACGCGTCTGATCCCAGCTATCAGCAATGCCTCATGCTTTACCTCCGACATATCAATTGAAGTCACCTGCTCTGTGATCTTGTCATACTAGTCATAATCCACACAGTTATTACTCTCGTAGTCTTTCAACTTCACCTTCCGCAGGACAACCATTCAATGCAACAACACTGGAACCACACCTGCTTGATAAAAATGAACTTCCATTTCCAGTCATGCAAGTGCACGGAGCTTCGTTGCCAACTAGCTTTATCTTGCTGCGTTGATTAAATGAATACCACTGCGGTGCTCCGGGAAAATCGATAGAAGGCGTTGAACATGTCAAACTTCGGTTCAACGCCTTGAGAACAACACATGTATTCAAAGTGTGAGAGAATTGCCATAAAGTGAAGACAGAAACCACGCAAAGGTACCATCCTCGTCCTTCCCATATGAGTCATCTGGGTCAAGTGGCAGCCATACCGCAGCAAAAGGTCATAGACGAACTTGGTGGCCAGAAGCCGGAATTCGGCGAACTGGAAATCGGTGCATAGAATGCCATCCTGCCCGATCGGTGTCAAGTACAGTCTCTCTGTCTGCAGGGATTTCCGACTCCCAACTAGATGGAATCTCATCAGCCATGGGAAACAAGAGGATTTTTGCCTTTCGTCTTGGAGTCAAACATGATTAAGGCTCAATGATTAAGGGAAAATAAGTTATAAATGGAGAAAAAAGAGCACAAAGGTGTTTGTAAATCTTGAAATCTTCATCAAAAAACTTGAAGATCAGTCAGAATCTTCAAGGAGTCACCAGAAAATTTGAAGATTGAACGGAATCTTCAATAGACTGAAGGGAAGTTTTAGAGAGAAAGATAGAATGAACTTTGAGAAAGTCTGTAAATTTTTCAAAGTAAGAATGCATAACTGCTGGGTGAAGACTATTTATACCCATCGCATTAATTGCGATAGGGAAACGTGTAGGAAAAGCACCTACCAGTAGCTGCCACGTCAAAAGAGGGTGATAGAATGGCGTCTCACACACCGCCATTGTACCACTCGACTGACAACGGATGAAAAATTGTCCTTTCAACTAACACACACGAGGGCAGAAGTGCAGATAGTCACATCATCAGTCACATCCAATAGAGAACATACCTTCTTGATTTTCCTCCAAATGAGTAACAACGAATTCAAAATTCAGTGCCGTGGACTCTACGACCGCCTTGACATAGAACGTAACTTACCAACTCCGCCTTCGCTGAAATCGAACACACCTTCTACGTCCGCCTTGACGTAGAACGTAACTTACAATCTCCCCATCTGCAGAGATGGAACACATTATCTAGGTCCGCCCTTGACGTAGAGCGTAAACTTTCCATCTCCTCATCTGCAAAGATGGAACACATTAGCTACGTCCGCCTTGACGTGGAACGTAACTTTCTATCTCCGCATCCGCGAAGACGGAACACATTATCTACGTCCGCCTTGACTTAAACGTAACTTTCCATCTCCTCATCCGCAAAGATGGAACACATTAGCTACGTCTGCCTTGACGTAGGACGTAGCTTTTCGTCTCCTCATCTGCAATATGGAATACATTATCTATGCCCGCCCTTGACGTAGAACTTAACTTTCAATCTCCTCATCTGCATAGAGGGAACACATCATCTACGTCTGCATTGACATAGAACGTAACTTTCCATTTCCACAGGCACAAAGACGGAGCCCATCATCTACGTCCTCCATGACGTAGGACGTAAAGTACAATCCTCGCTGGAACAAGGGAGCAATGAGATTCAACACAAGAGTCACCAATTATTGATTCAACAATGTCTGCAAATAACATACTGCCAAATACGCTAAATCATGG
>JAUTDX010003672.1:0-28884 GCA_030844895.1 Ambrosia x helenae | reverse complement strand
TACTGAGGGTGCCATTGGAATTGTTCGTTGATCGAAAAAGACTGAGTCAGTTCTTAACATCAGTGTTGCTCTGAGGAACAGAAAGTGAAGTACTCTACTTGCACTTTCCAAGATGAAGCCCTCACCTGGTGGAATCTTTAAGTCCAAACCATGGGTCGAGATGCGGCTTGCAATAGGTGATGACTAGCTTCAGCCAAGTGGGAAAGAGGATGAGAAAGCAACGTCAGAGGACCATGCATGTGTCGGTGCTACCAATGTGTGCTTACCAAATCGAGCACGCCCCCCAGGGCCGCATGACTAAAGCTTTGATAGCGGCACGGATTCAAAAAAAACATGAAACGAAGGGGTGTACATCTGTAAGTGTTGGAGCCGTAGCGGTGGAGAAGTTAAAACAAAGCCACTAAAGGTAACTATTATGTAATATGTTGGGTGTTTGGGATAGTTTAAGAAAGCTAACTTCTGATAAACAGGGTCTGAAGTTCCCGCTATCAAGGATCCAAAAATGTGGCTTCACCGAAGAGGAAAAGTCTGCGGTTGGTTGATAAGAAGGATGAAGTAAAAGAGGTTAACAAATAGAATGATAGTGATAAAATCATGGCACGCACATGTATGTTGTTTGTAGTTAGTTAAACATATGTTGTTTGTTTTTGATTATTTTTTTTGTTAAGCGACTATCAATTATTGTCCAAGAAGATGTCACCGATGCTTTGCGTAATATGGAACCCAGCACGAGTAAATTGGACTTGAAAAGCAAAGAAACAACGGTGTTGAACGAGGAGTATGATGGCCAGGTTTAGTGTTGGAGTAACACATTTGGACGCAGACAAATGCAAAACAACTGATGGTATGTGTACAAATATTGTTCCATACACACATGAGTATTTTATACAAAAAACTTAATTAATGTAACTTAACATGTGTTTTAAGTGTGGTTGTTTTGTGTGTTGCAGGCGGTGTTGGACAGTTAGAGGCTGTGCAGGAACAATTGAAGCGAGAGGACAAGGCGGCTCCATCTGATACGGTTGTATGTGAAGAGGGTGGAAGTTTAGTTGAGGCAGCTACAGGTAGGACAGATGATTTGGTGAAAGACGTGAACATTGAGCAACAACAAAATGAGGTACAAACGGACAACGGTATGTTTTTGGAAGTTGTGATTACTTAACATGTAGCAAAACGTCAAAGAAACCTATGTACTTGGGTTTTTTCTAACAGACCCAGCGAATGTGCCTGTTGGCATATATGTCCAAGGCAGTATGCCTCCTGAGTTACCCACATGTTTCTAGAAACGTGTCGAAGACCAAGGAAACAGCGTAGGCAAATGAGACGATTGATGGCTGATGTGCGTGGTTTTAGTATTTAGAAAGATGTCATTTTCCCGGTGCCAAAAACCATGATGTTTTAAGTCCAGAACTTTGGGTTGGGATAAAGGAATGATTTTTACTAAACCGGTTTTACCAAGTTTTAAATTATAAAGTAAACAATAATTACTTTAGAAACTAAACCCAACACATAGGCAGAGAACCTGACGTGCATAGTTAGCTTCTAGTGTAAGTATTGAGTATCGTATTCCAGAGTTCACACTTTCCCCTACTCAACCTTTCATCCATTAACTGATCAGGTTTTAAAGAAAAATAAAACGGAGGGGTTTTATAAAAGAAAATAGTTTTTTGAAAAAGGTTTTGGTTTTGTAAAATAAAAAGATAAAATAGTAGAGCAGGATAATATGCACATCTCGGGGCCCTTCGTATAAAGTAGTTTGGTTTATTATTAAAATTAATAATTTAAGTTAATTAATTGTGAGGAAGACGAGAACGGGTCTTGAAGTGTTGACTCCTTCATAGAGAAGCGGAGCTACTACTAGGTAGAATGCATAACCCTCAAGTTTGGTCCCACACGAGAGTACTCCGCCAGGTCCTCGTGTATAGCGGCGCTCCTCAAACAAACCGCGGTCAAGTCTCTCTCTTCGAACTTATCTTCTTCTTAAATTGGAGGCTTCACTTTCGACCTGGAACACTGTACACCTCACCTTAGCTCTCTCGTGTTTCGTACCGAAGGATCTCTCCTTAGGGTCAATCCCGAGTTGGAACAACAGCGTATCCCCTAAGAAGCTTAACGATCACGAAGACCGAGGGATCTCTCTTACAGTTGACTCAGGCGACTCGTATCCCCATTGGCTAACGACGTTGTACTAACGAGAACTAGAAATAGAATCCTAAACTTGTTTAATCATTTAAGTGGCACTCTATCATTTATTGATTAGTTAAATATAAAGTTGGTTAAATGGGCGACAATTTAATAACCCAACCCTTAACCTCCCGAGTTGAATGAAATCCTTAACAAAGGTGGAACGTAATCCTAAAGGCGTGCAATCCAAAGATCACTGGTGCCCTTAGGGAATCCTCCCTTTGCCAAGAAAGTCACTCAACTACTGAATGAAACCCTTGATAAAGGTGGAACATAATCCTAAAGGCGTGCAATCCGAAGATCACAGGTGCGCACGTAGAGAATCCTCCCTTTACCAAGAGATCATTCAGTCATCTGGTATGTACCAGGAATGTGTCACTCAAATCTGGTCCACTTCAGAAGCCGTTGCTTAGAATCCGGTTTGGATATCAGAAGCCTGAAGGATCTGTCTCACTACCGGTTTCCTCGCCTTGGATCTAGCTCGGGGCTACCATAAGCTGAATCATCATTCAAACCTGCCACTTAGATAAACAAACAAGGATTAGAAGAAGATAACACCACAAATAACTAAAAATAAACTACTACTAATAATCATAAAAGTCTACAAATCGAAGTCGGTTTAGGAATAATAGAAAGATACATCCGTATCGAATGATCAACACATGAACATGGCTGCTCATAGACAAGCTCTCCATCTTTAAGTGATATGTAACTACCATGATCCTCACGACCCTCAATGTTTTATTGCATAACTACTCTACGATTCTCTTTTTGGCCAAGCTAATCAAGGTAGGACGAGGCCTAACCATCGAGGGATGTTTGGAGGGCAAGAAGGCCTCCGACAAGACCCAAGATCTCTAGAAGAAGCTTGGAAGTCGGCCCCAAGAGAGCACAAGAGGGTATGATCAAATGGCGAGGGTTAGCTTGCTATTTATAGAGCACCAGGGGCAGCACGGGGTGTGCCAAAGAGTGTCAAGGGCGTGCTTGCTGTCTCATGTACGTTCTGTTGCTGCATGGCAGATGCTGTCTGTACCTTTTGTCTCTGGCGCGGGCGTGCCCTTCATGGTGGCACGGGCGTGCATGCCCTGATGAATCTGTTTTCTTGCTCTCCAAGTTTGCTGCATTGTCTTCTTGCGTGCAGGGCCTTCGTACATGTGAGTGTGGGCGTGCTTGGTCATTCCCGGACTAATTTTAGCATTGATTAAGTCCCGGGATTGTCTTCAAAACATACCGGGAACATGCTGCAAGTCTCGTATCTTCAGGAATCTCCAGTGTTTGCTTGTTTCCACCCGGAAATCCTCTGTTTCTGTCTTGGAGCTCCAATTTCTTGAGAAATACATATAGGAACGAATTAAACATCAATTATAAATAATATAAGCCTAATTATAGCCTATTATGGGTCTGTTTATGCCTGTTTTATATGTTAAGTTTGTGAGTTATCACAATACCCCACACTTAGACTATTGCTTGTCTTCAAGCAATCGTTCACAAATACACTAAGGCAGACTGTAGTTAACAAACCCTTAATCCATTTATTTATTTTATGTTATGAGAAAATTAAAATTGCATAACACGCCTACTTAACCCGTACGATTATGCTCAATCCTATACCTGCTCACAATGTTCACTCATCACTTGGGTTTTATCATTTGGGTGAGTTTTTGGGGGTAAACACTCATGTTCGTAACGAAGTCGACTCAAGTCATAGGCTTGTATGCAAATCAAGTCCTCGTCTATAAACCGAATAAATAAGATAAATCAAGAGGACTTTTATTCGGGTTGTAATGTAGGGGTGTAAAAACAAACTCTTTTTATATCTACAAGGGGGATGAGTCACCGAATCACAAAGGAGCGTCATGGCTGTGAAGATGATGAAGCAGCAAAGTGTGGGAAATGGCGCGTACGACGCTGTGCAAACATTTTCCACAACGATCTTTGAGAGGAGTCGGGTGTTTAGCTCGAGATCTTTCATCATGGCTATTTCGTCCCTCACCGTGTAGTCAATGTTACTTCCTTTTCTTACTTTACGCTCGGCCCGGTATCGAATAACGCCATCATGGATCAGTAATGTATACTCAAACTGCGAGTGAGTCGAATTGTTGCTGCACTTTCCTTCATGAGACCAGTAGCCACACTTCATACACTTGTCATATCTTTTGGCCCGTCTTTTTGCAGCGCTCTTTGATTGTCCACAAAAGGGTGGATTTTGTTCCATCTTTTGCCACAATTTTATTTCGTCTGCCGTTTTCTTGAAGGCGATCTGTATTAATTCTGGAGGTAGACGTGGCTGAGCAAAGTGGAAACAGCTAAGCAAGTGTTCGTCCAGCAGATGCATCTTGAGAAAGCGATGGGGAAGCAAGAGAGAGATGGGAGATCAGAAAGAGAGTAGAGAAAGAGCTAAGAGTAGGAGAGAGATAGAGATAGAGATAGAGATAGAGAGAAAGAGAGAGCAGAGTTCCAATTCTTTAGGGTCTCACCGGTCAAAGACCAATTTTTAGCTTTGAAGAACTTTCTTGCTTGGGCTCTCTTTTTGATTTCATCTCTTCGGTTCACGGTCTCTGTTTATTTTGGCTCTCCCCTAGGTTTTATATATATATATATATATATATATATATATATATAGTGGAAGTATATAGAGAAAACCCATTTTAAAACGAAAAACTCCCGGAAAACTCTACTTCCCAAGCTTATTTTTTTTTAAAAAAATTAGGGCATGTAAAATACATGTTTTTAAGTGTTTTGAACCAAAAAAAATTAAAAAAGCGCGAATGGTTTTTTTTAAAAAAATAAAATAAGTTGTGCATCATAACATATGTTAGAACTGATAACATATGTTACCAGGAAAACTTATTTTTAAAAAAAAAAAAAACTGCTCGGCGCTTTTTTGATTTTTTTTGGCTCAAAACTCTTAAAACATGTATATTACATGCCCTAATTTTTTCAAAAAAAAAAAGCTTGGGAAGTAGGGTTTTCCGAGTTTTTCGTTTAAATAGGGTTTCCTATATATCCATCCCCTATATATATATATATATATATATATATATATATATATATTAGAAGATCTCCCTCTTGGGCCCTGTCTTGTGTTGTTCCCTCCTTTGTTAACGGTGTTGCTTTGTCTTCAAACTTGCGGTTTCGAGCCCCTGGTGATGTCAAAATCTTGAAGTTGCTGTGGTGACGCGTGATCGGGACTCATTTATTGGGTAAAGAAATGAAAGGCTAAGGCTCAAAGTGGGTTTCTAGGGGAAAGAATTTATTTTTGGGGAGAAACCTAATTGCCTCTATCATTTTTATTTAATTACCGGTTTTAAAACAAGAAAATGTATAAACGCACAAGTTCTAACCGAGTCGGACTAAGGTCGAAAATATCTCGAGAAATTGAAACGAGCAATATATATATGATGTATATCTGCAAGCGTGGTGCTCGTGATAAGGCTCAAGAAACTCACACGGATAAAAAGGTAGGATAAGGTAGCGGTTTCAAACATAATTTTTGGGGTATTTTTCACTTGCCATGCAACTTATTTTTCTACTTTATTTTATTTTAAACGGATCTATTGGGTTTTATTAACATCATCTAATTTCGACTGTCTTTTGTAGTGAACCGTTTGGCATAAATGCCTAATAGTGCCCACTCGGACAAGCCTAATACACTATACAAACCTGCCAAAAATGACAGTGAATAATGCTACAGGTATCAAGCTGCTAAGAGGGTACCGGATAACGCACAATCAAATGACAAATGACCCGCAAGATAAACTGAAATAAGCAGCAATAATGGTCCTCCCCACACTTAAAATTGTTGTATAAATTTTAAGTGCAGAATTGGAGAAAAAGGCAAGAGAAACTAATACTCCCCTGATAATGACGGATCCTCTCGCATGTGAGCGAAACCTGCATCCTCCAAATAGAGACGTCGACACGACGGCTCCAAAATATAAAGTTGTCCTCAACCTGTCCTAAAATAACTAGAAAAGAAAAGAAAATAAAAGTAACAAAGATAAATAAAACAAATCTACGACCTAGGATAGGTACTAGCGCCAAAGCGCTAGCGGGTGGAACGTGTCCAGCATGCACCAAGCATGCAAACCAAACCAACATCCAAGCATCCATACAATCATCCTCAAACAACCACAAAAGAAAAATAAAAATAAAATAGTGTTTTAAGTCAACAAACCATCAATGTCATCCATAAACCTGCAGAGAGAGAAAGTCAAACCGAGCGGGTGTGGCGAGAGCAGTGGCTGGAGCGGGGCATGGAGGAGAGAGCCGGTGCAGAAAGCCATGTGCCTGGAGAAATCCTCCCGAAATGACCGAAACTCGGCAGTGAGTGTGTCGAGTCTATCCATAATGGTGTGGATCATACTTCCATGCTGCTGACGATCGATCCTGGCAACTAGTGGTTATCCCGCCTGGGGTCGTGAGCTCTGGCGTCTGGAGCTCTATCATCAGGCTGCAACTGTTGATCTTTTTGGTCTCCTAGTTGCAGCTACCGTGGAAGACTCTGCCCAACCGGTTTCATCCGACTCCCTCTCACCATATGCTGCCTCAAAAGCTGCGTTCTCGTTCCACAACTCCTTCTTGTTGTCCGCCAGCTTCAATGTCTCCTGATCTACAACCCCAATGTTCTTCATCGACTCAATACCAAGGGGCGGACCCGCTCAAAGGCTGTCAGTCCTGTCACTGCCTCTGGAGTAAGGACCCCTAATGATGTGGCGAGGAGAATGATATAAGGCCCCCAAAAATGAGACTAGCTGAAGTGGTACCATGACTACGAGTGAAGAACTCAGCTAACACATGGGCGAGGTTGCAGTGACGCCCCTCGATGATGCAGTAAAGATGAAACACCTCCCTCTCATTGACACCCCCAATACTATCTTTTTGAGCCACCAATGTACTAGCAATGAACATATGAGTCCATCTGTGAAGCGAGTCAGGAAAATTGGACCTCTTGTGCTTTCTGGGGTCCCAAACGACCTCAGAGATGGTGGCCCAGAACTCCTATGGCTGCACATCATTTGGCCACCAAAAAGACTGTCTGTGAATATTGGCTCAGTAGTCTCCCGCTGCCTATACAAAACCAATCGTACCCCCAAACTCAGCCAAAGTAAAACGATACCAATTCCTTGCCATCCTGAACCCAATGCATGGTGAAGAAATCCTGTCATCCCTAGCGCTAGGGGGAGAGTAAACAAATGAGGTTAGGAACTCGAGAGTGAGCTCCCTATAAACCGTCTCCCTGATCTGGAAGAATCTGTGCCACTGGTGGGACAACATGTTATAAAATCTGGGCTCAAGCTCCACCTGCTTTAAAGCCTCATAATCCACTGGCAAGTAAGCTCCTAACTGTCTCCCCTCGAATACACGCAGCTTTCTGTGGGCATTTCATTCAGTCCAATGGCTGTTAAAGTATATCCATGGGTGAACACCAACTGGAATACGTCCCTCAGGCTCAAAGGTGTATGTCTCTGTTAGGCCCAGGGAGCAGACTCTCCTGACAAGTGAGAATGGTGAGAATCAGATGAAATTGACGGTGATCGCTGAGCTGGCCTTTTCATCCTGGGTATAACCCTACAAAACACAACAGAATCGGTTCACTTTCACAAACTAAAAATATTTTTGCCGAAAATAATCAGCTTAGGTTCAGTGGCTGCAGGCCCATGCTCGACTGATAGGCATGGCCATGCGGCGCTGTCTGCAGTCCGGTTTCTACTGGTTCAACTGTTTAAACTGGTTTTTGCCTAAAATACCCTAAAACTGATTTTAAACTGCAAAAATAACTTAAATTTTGAAACTTAAAAAGTTCTAGTGATGTTTACTGATGAGCACTCCCTTGCACCATGTGGTGCATGACCGTGCTCAGTTTGTTGGGTCAGACTGGTTTCGCAGGAAATTTTTAACGGTTTTTTTTGGTCAATCACGCCCTGCACACTGCTGTGCACGGTCGTGCTCGTGACTGATGTGACGGTTTTTTCAAACCTGTCAGTTTTCTTAAAAAATGTTTCGCAAAGTTTCTCAAAAATTTCAACCACATTGCATTCCTAGCACTACCCTAATCGTTTTCCTAAAGTTTCAGGCAAACATTCGGGCTAAAAACACAAAATCTAAGGTTTTCTTCAAGAAACTAAACTACTCAAAACTCAAGAATCCGGACAGATCTGGAAATAAAACACTTAAAAGATGTTAATGGTCGAGTATACATACCTTGTATTGAAGAATGGGGCCTGCAATGGAAGAAAATGGTGAAAAATGGTGGGTTTTAGGTGCGACGGTAAGGACGGGTTTAGGGAAGAAGGTGAATGGTTTGAAAAGTCCAATGCCCTTTTTAAAACCTAAACAAGTCTGTCTGCACGTTTGGCACGGGCGTGCCACTTAATCTGGCACGGGCGTTCTCAACAGCAAAAGTCCCGTTTTTCGCGTTTTTCAATTTTAAAACTGTTTTTAAAGGTTCGGTTTTAAAATTTTTAGTTGGATTTCTCCAAATTAATTTTTAAAACCCATTTTAAGTTCAAAAACAGTTTAATTTTTGAAAAACTGCACCCGGCGCATTTTCCACATTTTCCGCACTTACCTGGCGATCTTCAAGGAATGACAAACCGATCTCTAACGAAAATAAAGAAGAAACAAAAACCCTCCAAAATGAAAGTTGATGAAATTGGTGGTCTCAGCTGTCTTCACAGGAATTCTCCAAGGTGGCCAATCCGGAAGCAAACCTGCGAAGAAAAACCCCAACAACCGCAATCATCGAAAATAAAGCAAAACTAAAATGAAAAGGAAAAAAAAAAGAAGACCAAAAACAAAGAGAAAAATAAAGTGAAAATAAAAATGAAAAAGAAAAATAAACCGATCAGTAAAGTGACTTGGTTCTTTCTTTGACAACCATTGTGTTCCCCGGCAACGGCGCCAAAAACTTGATGTGCATGGTTTTAGTAATTTAGAAAGATGTCATTTTCCCGGTGCCAAAAACTCGATGTTTTAAGTCTAGGACTTTGGTTGGGGATAAATGACTGATTTTTACTAAACCAGTTTTATCAAGTTTTAAATTTATAAAGTAAACAATAATTACTTTAGAAACTAAAACCAACACATAGGCAGAGAACCTGACGTGCATAGTATAGCTTCTAGGGTAAGTATTGAGTATCGTATTCCAGAGTTCACAATTTCCCCTACTCAACCTTTCATCCATTAACTAATCAGGTTTTAAAGAAAAATTAAATGGAGGGGTTCTTAAAAGAAAATAGTTTTTGAAAAAGGTTTTGGTTTTGTAAAATAAAAGATAAAATAGTAGAGCAAGATAATATACACATCTTGAGGCCCTTCGTATAAGCAGTTAAATTTATTATTAAAATTTTAATAATTTAAGTTAATTAATTGTGAGGAAGACGAGAGGGGTCTTGAAGGGTTGACTCCTTCATAGAGAAGCGGTGCTACTACTAGATAGAATGCACAACCCTCAAGTGTAGGCCAACACGAGAGTACTCCACTAGGTCCTCGCGTATAGCAGGTTCCTCAAACCGCGGTCAAGTATCTGGTCTTCGAACTTATCTTTCTTCTTAAATTGGAGGCTTGACTTCCGACCTGGAAACACCGTGCACCTCACCTTAGCTCTCGCGTTTCGTACCAAAGGATCTCTCCTTAGGGTCAATCCCAAGTTGGACCAACAGTGTATCCCCTAAGAAGTTTAACGATCATGAAGACCGAGGGATCTCTCTTACAGTTGACTCAGGCGACTCGTATCCCCATTGGCTAACGACGTTATACTAACGAGAACTGGAAATAGAATCCTTAACTTGTTTATCTTTTAAGTGGCACTCTATCATTTAGTGATCAGTTAAATATAAAGTTGGCTAAATAGGCGACAATTTAATAACCAACCCTTAAGCTCCCAAGCTAAATGAAATCCTTAACAAAGGTGGAACATAATCCTAAAGGCGTGCAATTCAAAGATCACTGGTGCGCCCATAGGGAATCCTCCCTTTTCCAAGAAAGTCACTCAACTACTGAATGAAACCCTTGATAAAGGTGGAACATAATCATAAAGGCATGCAATCCGAAGATCACTGGTGCGCCCGTAGGGAATCCTCCCTTTACCAAGAAGATCATTCAGTCATCTGGTATGTATCAGAAATGTGTCACTCAGATCTGGTCTACATCAGAAGCCTTTGCTTAGAATCCGGTTTGGATATCAGAAGCCCGAAGGATCTGTCTCACTACCGGTTTCTTCGCCTTGGATCTAGCTCCGGGCTACCAAAAGCTGATTATACCCCTAGTTTATTTTAATTAGGTTAAAGTATTTTAAGTTATTAAATTAAACATCATTCAAACCTGCCACAAACATAAACAAACAAGGATTAGAAGAAGATAACACCATAAATAACTAAAAATAAATTACTACTACTACTACTAATAATAAAAGTCTACAAATCGAGGTGGCTTCAGGAATAATAGAATGATACAACCATATCGAATGATCAACACATGAACATGGCTGCTCATAGACAAGCTCTCCATCTTCAAGTGATATGTAACTATCACGATCCTCACGACCCTCGATGTTTTATTGCATAACTACTCTACGATCCTCTTCTTGGCCAAGCTAATCAAGGTAGGACAAGGCCTAACCATTGGGGGATGTTAGGAGGGACAGAAGGCTTCCCACAAGACCCCAAGATCTCTGGAAGAATATTGGAAGTCGGTCCCAAGAGAGCACAAGAAGGGATGATCAAATTTTGACGGTTAGCATGCTATTTATAGAGCTCCTCGGCAGCACGGGCGTGCCAAAGAGTGTCATGGCGTGCTTGCTGTCTCACGTACGTTCCATTGCTGCATGGAAGATGCTGTCTGTACCTTTTTTCTCTAGCACCGGCGTTCCCTTGATGGTGGCACGGGCGTGCATGCCCTGCTGATTCTGTTTTCTTGCTCTCCAAGTTTGCTGCGTTGTCTTCTCGCGTGCAGGGCCTTCATGCAAGTGAGCGTGGGCGTGCTTGGTCATTTCTAGACTAATTTTAGCATTGATTAACTTTGTGAGTTATCAATGGCCCTAGTTTTAGTGTTGGATTAACACTAATGGAGCAAGATGATCATAAAGAAAATCGGGTAACAATGTAATATCATTCACAAATTGTTACTTTTAAAAATTGTGTGTACTGGAAGTGTTGTTGAACTGTGCAGAATGTGATAGGTTATCGAAACCGGGGGTGGGTGTAGATGAGGAAGCACCAAGAGAGAATCTTGTTGAGGCGATGAAGAATTATGGGTGTTCGAGCGAGACAAATATAGTTGGTAAATTTGTTGACATACCTAATCAGGTTCTTTACTTGATTATTGGGGGTGGCGCGGAATAATTGCTTTATATGTGTTAACTAGTTATCAGTAGGTATCTCATCGGCTGGTGGGGGACAAACAACGCCAAGTTATCCAATGGTACAACCTATTATTTTCTTTGATGCTGGAACGGGTATGTACAAAGATTATAGTGTGGGAAGTGAATTGGATGACGATAACATGTCATTGGCGATCCGTAAACACATGCTAGCGAAACTGGATGCTACAAAAGAAACCCAGTACGAGAAAGGACTGTGTCATATGTTCACAAGTCATCGTATATAGTTAGGGGTTCGATTTGGCGGCATGTTTGATGAAGGATGACGATGTATTATGGGCATATATTGTTAGGGATGAGGAGGATGTGCACAAGGTTCATGGGGGTGATACGAGAAGAAAGGTGGCCAAGAAAACAGGTAAGGCTCTTTTTTCTATTCTTGATGTTGGGTTAAGTGGTTAAGGCCCAAAAAAAATAATAACAAAAAAAATCCTGGAAGGCGTCGCGGCACGCGACCGCCCTAACACAAACCCTCTGCGTGCCGTGAGGGGGGCAATTCCTTGGAAAACAAGTTTAGGGTCTTTAAAAACGATTTTCATCACCATATTTCTCATAAACACAACCCTAAATATCATGAACAACCACCATACGAAAATATACCCTCATAACCTCTGCCATAATCATAATCACTAAAGTTTTGGAGCTCTAGTTGTGTTTTGATCACCTGAACGAAGAGCTTTCGGGTATCGGTAGCACGTCCTTATTACTTGTGGAGTTTGGATTTTTAGCTTTGCAACCTAAGGTGAGTTTCACTACTCTTTTCTCAAAAGCATGCGCCTCGGTTTTGAGACAACTTTCTAAACTTTTTCTAGTCTGCTTTGGGACTTCTTTTACATCTGTGCTTTGACTCTTTGTGTGGGTCGGCTTTGACTCCTTGTGTGGGTCGGGTTTTGACTCCTTGACTAGTTTTATCAGTTTTGCAACTTTATTGTCCTTTGTGAACTAAACAAACTCTATCATTTGAAAGTCGTTACAATATTATTGGGTTAATCGCTGGAGGCGAATGGGGTATTAGTTGATAGCGCTATTAGGTTGTGCAGCAACCTCGTGCTTGAGGTGCTTAGGTCACGGGCATGAACTTCTGACCACTTTTTCTACTTGCTAGTGTTGATAGACATTTTCTTACTAGTGTTGATAGACATTAGTGCTGAGGCACTGTATCATCTGTATGTTCCTAATAATCGCATGTTTTAGTTACATTGAGTGGGTTAGCTACCCCTGACAATCTTAAAAACTGATGGTTTTACAACTTTGATATCTTTACATTACTACTTAAATTGTGAAGTCACCGACTTTATGTTGACACACGCTAGCATGCTTTTGCAGGTCGCTAGATTGGAGCACGTTTAGGTCATGCATCATGTTTGTCATGGTATATTAAACTTTATGAACTGTTTTATCGTTTATTTACATTTACTTTGATTTGGGCGTGTTTGGTTTGCGCATAACCATTTACTTAACTATTTGATTACGCTTCGGCATTTTCTTAAAACCTATGGTTGATTTTTAAAACTTGATTTTCAAAAACGAACTAAATGGTTTGGGAATTTAGAGTCGTTCATGTGACTTATGGCTATAGGATCCTGTTATGTCATGAGCCTCGCGGTAAAACCCCGTAGTGGAAATTTGAGGGTGTGACACCAATAATACCAACAGATGTCACACCAGATGTTTCTAACCTTTGTCTTTCACCTCAAAATGTCAGCATTCCATATCAAGGAGATCTAATCTATCTTAGAGTTCACCCACCTGACCAGATTATTGGCAACATGAATGAAGGAGTACTCACAAGAAGTTAATCCCAAACATTTGCCTATTTGCTGGTTTTCTATCTCTCACACAACCTGTCAAGTACCAAAAGACACTAGAAGACAATAGCTGGGTGGAATCCATGCAAGAGGAGGTCATTCAGTTCAAAAGACAACAAGTTTGGGAACTTATACCAATGCCAAAGGATGTTTTTCCAATTGGCACAAAGTGGGTCTTTAAAAACAAAACTGATGAAAGGGGTATTGTTGTAAAAAATAAAGCCATGCTAGTGGTGCAATGCTTCAAACAAGAAGAAGGAATTGATTATGATGAAACCTTTGCTCCTGTGGCTAGGTTAGAAGCAATTAGATTTTTTCTAGCCTTTGCTATCAACTACAAAATCAAGGTTTTTTAGATGGACAACAAATGTGCCTTTCTATATGGCAAGATTCAGGAGGAGGTATATGTATGCCAACCACCTGGCTTTGAAGACACATTCCATCCAGATCATGTCTACAAGTTAAACAAAGCTTTGTACAACTTGAAACAAGCACCAAGAGCCTCGTATGAAACTCTTTCAACTTTTCACTTATCCAGAAATTTTACAAGAAGTAAAATTGACAGTACACTGTTTCTAAAATGGAAAGGAATAGATTTAATGATTGTACAAATATTATATATGGATGATATCATCTTTGGATCCACATTTAACAACATGAATGAAGAGTTTAGAAACCTCATGACAGCTGAGTTTGAGATGAGTACCATGGGTGAACTTCAATGCTTTCTTGGATTACAAGTCAAGAAGATGCAAAATGGCACGTTTATTCATCAAAACAAGTATGTTAAAAACTTGTTATCAAAATTTGATATGAATGAGGTAAACCATGTAGTACACCTATGAGTACAACAAAAGTACTCAATAATGATGAAAAAGATGACCTAATTGATCAAACACACTATAAATGTATGATTGGGTCTTTACTGTACCACACTGCATCTAGGCCAAACATTATATTTGCCATATGTGTTTGTGCTAGATCACAGGCATCACCAAGAAAGTCAAATCTTATAGCTGTAAAAAGGATCTTCGGATACCTAAAAGGTGCTCCCACACTTGGTATTTTGTATGCAGCTAACAGAAACATTGAGCCTTCAGGGTACTCAAATAGTGATTTTGCTGGTTGTCTCACTACAAGGAAGTCAACTTCAGGAGGGTACCAATTCCTAAGTAATGCCCTAGTTTCTTGGCAAAGCAAAAAGCAAGCAGCTGTTTCAACCTCTACAGCAGAAGCTGAATACATTGTTGCTGCAAGCTGCACAACTCAATTTATGTGGCTTCAAAACCAGCTGCTGGATTTTGGTATCAATGCCATAAAGACTCCACTAATGAAAAGGTTTGATTTCTCTGCATCATGTTCCAACAGAGGATCAACTAGCAGATGCATTGACAAAGGCCTTAGACACATCTACTTTTGAAAGCTTGATCTCAAGAATTGAGATGTTAAATATGGAATAACAGCAAAAAATTGTTTTTCCATAAAAATGTTGCAAGAAAATTCAAAATTCATACCTAAAAATAGTTTTTGGTTAAACATTTGTTCAGACCTTCTAAAAGTATGTTAAGATATAAACAACCACAGTCCCAGATTGTCAACATTTATTGCTTCAAGTCAACCACTGATAAAAAACACAACTCTATTTTGTAACATCTGTTGACATTCTACAGAGGTTTCAAAACAATTGTGATCCATTAAAACTCTAAACAGTGTTTATCTGGTAGGACAAACGTGGGCCGTCATATCCTTCATCAGATGTTGCCACATCTGCTAAAAAGTAGTTTCCCTGGCCACGTCATCATCACGTTTTCACACCCTATAAAACCCCTGCTTCAACTAAACGGAGCTTACACTGCCTATTCGAATTCAAAACTTCCATATAGCAGCTTTCCCTCTCGTTTACGAAAAACCCAAAATCTTTCTTCCGATCAAGGATCTCCAAGTCAAATTGCCACATAACTACCTTCCATATTTAGTGAGAATTGATTAGAACACACAATTTCACTCCATCATTGACGTTCTCAAGAACTCAAAATATATCACCATCCTCAACGTAGACGTACCAATATATGTTGATACCTCGCAAGAATTCTGGTTAACTACTGAACTTATACTCACAGATAACACACCAATTGCAATCTCGGCAAAAATTGGTACAACCACCATTGAAATCACTCCATTGGTCATTTCCACAACTTGTGCACTCAATGACCTAGAAGGTAAAACCACTTTCTTAATAAATGAACTTCACACAGAGTTTTTGGAAAGAGGGTATGAAAAACAAATTACAAAGGCAACACTTTACAACCATACCTTCCACCATAAATGAAATTTTTCTTTCATACTCTGCTTATCTGTCTCTCTTCCAAGACAACCTCATTTAATGTAATTCCTTTGAAATTTCAATATCTGGGATATGCTATCTTAACAGATATTGATTACAATCTATTCCAGGAATTGTTCATGGACTTGGTTGCAAATGTAAAGCTTATTGAAAAAGGGTCAAACAATTATTTTTTAATTTATTCTAGACTACTCAGTGTTGTCTTTCAAAAACTTTTACCACAAAAGATTTTAAAAAGGGTCAAGCATCTAGGATGAAAAGCTTAACAATGAAACTTTTACCAGAATGATGGGTCCTAAGACCCAAGAAACAGTCTCAAAAGTCAAAGTTTCAGAAACAAAATCAAAGAGTGTCAAGACAACATATGTTGTCTCAACCTCTGATGATGAGCCCACTGCTCCTGGTGATCATGACACTACAACCAGCGTTGTGAAATCCACACCAGAATCTTCAAAAAAAAAAAAAAAACCCTCCATTGTAAGGGACATGGTTTAGAGGTTTGCGTCTGTCTTGGCCATTAGACGTTTTTGGGGTAGTTTGGTCTTTTAGGATTAGTGGGTTACGGTCTTTGGGCCAGATGTACTCGAGTTCCCCTATGAGCTTATAAATAGGGGGCTCCAAAACATTTTGGGTTTGCTAGTTCTTTTGCTTAATTTGCACTCTTGTTTCTCTTGTACCTACGAGGTGTACCAGACGACTTTAGTCGTGTGCACTCTCTTGATAATACAATCATTCGACTTTGTGTTCTTCTTTTGTTGGTCTTACATTCAATCTTGGTTTCGCACTCGATTGGGTGTATTTGATACCGGAGAGGATTCCGGACTTACAATTGGTATCAAAGCCACGTTGTCTTATGAAGGCGTTCGGTATCAATACAAAGATCAAGCAAGGGAAGACTGTTTGCTGCGAAAAAGGTTGTTTTTCTTGTGTTTCATGCTTTTCGGATTCATTCTATTATTAATCACATTATGAACTAACAAGCTTTTTGCACGATTCTACACAAGCTACTGCTTTATGTCTTTGAACTTTTAAAGTTTTCAAAAAAAAAAAAAAAAAAAAAAAAAAAAAAACCTTTTGTTCCAAAAACTTGACTGAAATCACCGATTTGATCTTTGTCAAATCTTAAAAATTGTTTGCTGATTTTTCAGGATAGTGGTTGAAAAGGAAACCAGATTTTCGGTAGATCAATTTTGAAAAATCTCAAAAACGGTTTCCATATTTTTGAAGGATTTGTTTTCTATTCTTGGCAGGTTGTTAAGGATTTGCTTTTGGAAGGAGTTCCCGAGTCACCAATAGATCTCGAACAGACGGACTGTTTCCGAGTCTCAGCCAGTTCTCGAACTCACATACTGTTTTCGAATAGGAGCCTATTCTCGAGCCTGCACACAGTTCTCGGATCACATCTTATTCTCGATTCTTCACACTGTTCTCGAATATGGCCTGTGTTCTCAAGTCTGAGAACTGTTCTCGAATCAAGCAACGGTTCTCGAGTCTCAGTTCTGTTCTCAGATTCTGCTTAGTTCTCGAGCTGCATCACTGTTCTCGAATTCTACTCAGTACTCAAGCTACATGACTGTTCTCAGATTACTAACCTATTCCTGGACTGTTTGGACTTCTTGGACTTTTGGATTGTCAATCATTGGACTGTGGACTTAATTATTGGACCTAAAAACATAATTAATTAAAATTAATTGTCTAATAATCTTAAGTTTGATTTTCAGAAATGGAACAAGTTAATCAGATTAATCTAAATGGACTGAATGCTGATCAGCTGTTGGTTGTTGCTCAACTTGACAAGGCAATGGAGTTTGTTGTTGGGACTCATTAGAAACTACCTATACTTCAACTTGGAATGTCTTACTCCGAGTGGAAGTTTAGGTGTATCCAATTCATGAAGATCAAGGATCCAAAAGCATTGAGATCAATCCTGAATGGACCATGTGTGATCACCTACACAGTGAATGATGAGATTGGGGAAACTGCCATCAAGCCTAGGAGCATGTACATTGATGAAGATCATGCTAAGACGAATGTTGATGAAAGGGCATTAGCTTATCTCCATCAGGGACTGTCTCCTGAAGTCTCTATTGGAGTTCGTGATCATGCCTCTGCTAAGGAACTGTGGACTGCCCTCGAGAACTTGTATGAAGGCAACAAGGAGATGAAGGAGACTCGAAGAGAAATGTTGAGCCAGAAATTCAATGCCTTTAATCACATTCCTGGTGAAACTTTGGAAAGCCACATTCAGCGTTTTGTGGCACTTGTTAGTGAGATGAAGGCTAATGATATGGTGTTGGATAATTCGGTGATGAACCAGAAGTTGCTGAACACGTTGCCTAGAAGCTGGGACACTAATGTGACATTGATCAAAAGAACAAAGGACCTGGGAATATTGACTCTATCAGAAACTATTTCTTTGATCTAGTCTTATGATCTAGATCACAAGCAGCGTTTTCAAGCACACACTGCTAGTTACAACAATGCTATTGTGGTCTCACCAAGCAATGCTCTTATGTCATAGTAGGAGAAATCATTTTACTCCCATCCTGCTAGTGGATCATCTTATCCACCAATCTTTGGGGTCGCTCAGTCATCGAATCAAGCCAATCCTGTGACTTCTGGAACTACTACTACTCTTTCGATCAAATCCTCCTCACAGTCATCATCCAAGGCAACATCTCTCACACCTGTGACTATACCGAAGGAGTTTGCTGAGCATTGGGGATGTTTGCTGGGTTCATGAACTGTTATAATGCCTTGCCGGACAACTGACCTCTAAGGATATCGGATCATGTGACTTGGATGATGTGAATCAGGATGATCTGGAAGAAATGGACCTGACTTGGCAGATAGGAATGGTAGTGCATACAGCTTCCAAGTTCATAAAGAAGACATCGAAGAACGTGTGGGAGAATCCTACGAAGAGCACGGGTTGGGAAAAGAAGAAGATAAGGTGCTACAACTGTGATGAACCATGTCACTTTGCTCGGGAATGCACCAAGCCGAAGAAGGAGACAACCACTAATGCTCTCACCTTCACTGCCACTGCCTACACACAGGAACTCATGCTTCGGTCACTCGCACTGAGTCGTCTGCTTCAGCTCCAAGCAATGCTATGGTGGTTCAAGAAGGAGCTGGTTGGGACTGGTCAACAGAGGTTCAAGAGTTGAAGAAAACAGAAGATGATATGTACAAGGTTCTCATGGCTCAGATGGATGAAAATTATGTTCCTTCGAAAACCGAGGTATATTCTGATTTATTATCTGCTTTTTGTTGCACTAAACAATGTAAATATAAAGTTAAAGGGTTTAGGGAGGAAACTTTATCCGCATACAAGCAGCTTGAGTATGAAAAAATGGCCACGTGCGACATGAAACAAAAATTCATGTCGTACAACGAAATGGTCGAAGCTCAAGAGAAAGATATCAAGTGCTTGCAAAAAGAAGTGAGCGAACATAAATGTCGCTATTTACACTTCAAACGGTTTTCTGACACCTTAACTGCCGAGTTGATTGATTTAAATCAAAATTTGAAAACATCGACTTTCATTTTAGAAAATTTGACTGTTCAAGTGAGAAGGTCGAGAGAATCATCAATACGCAGTTAAGGTTTCGACCAAAGAAGGAATTGAGGAATAAAGGACTTGGATTTGTGGAAGTTCCTCCACCATTTAATGAAAATTATACCTCAATTCCAATGTCAGATGAAGAGCTATTAACTCTACCCATCAAGGGATATAGTCTCCCGGTGGAAGAGCTAACGATTAGACCTTCAAGGGATCAGGTTAAGATCACCAGACCTGAATCTGTTCCCATCAAAATCACTAAACCCAAATCGGAAAAACCTCAACAACAACCACTTCCACAAAAAGTCTTTGTTAACCCTCAATGTGTTAATAATCAAACTGAAATTTTGAGTTTTGAGAAAAAAAAAGAGGTGGATAGAGTTTTTGATGTCATGAATGATACTATGCCTGATGAAAATGAATCTAGAACTGAATCTGAATACGAATATGAATCGGTACAAGATGATACGAATGAGTGTGAAGAAACTGTTTCAACTAGCTCAAGTGTGCCACCTGATTTTGATTTTTTAAAGATTTTAGAGAATTACTTTCAAAGAAAATGGCACAAACAGATGGAAATTCAGTTGTTTCGGAGACATGTACAAGTGATTCAGAAGTGAATGAAGCTCATTTGTTTTAGAAACAGATTCGGCAGACACAAATGAGTCCGAATATCAAACCTGCGAAACACCTGAATCATTCGAGAACACATCTGAATCATCCGACTCAGCATCGAATGTTATTTCTAATTCATTTGATTCTAAAATGGAAAGCTGTAGTTCTACTGGCTCTCCCGTGATTGATGAGCATGTTGAAACTGATTGTTCTATTTTATCTGATGTTTCAAGTACTAACTCCATTGACTCTTGTGTAGACAATGTGATTATGAGGATTGGGTAGACGATGGGGATGAAGTTTGTGATTCTGAATCAAATGAACTGGATAATAAGATTCAGAAAGATAATTTTTCAATTTCTGCTTTAGACAATAATTTTTGTTTCGGATCGTTTGTTTTGAGCATTAGACATTGTGATTTGGCTACTTCGTCTGATTTTGTTATTTTATCTAATGCTAATGATGTGACTAAGAATTTGTTGGTTAAACAAACAAGCACAGGTGGGGCTGGTAAATATATTCCACCTAAACAAGTTTTGCCAAAATATGAAAAGCAGAATTCGTTAAGGACGACATCACAAGGCCATCGGGGTCCATACAGATCTTATAGATCTGAAAAGGAGGCAAAACATCAGGGGGGTCCACATGTGAAACATCAAATATGTTACACATGTGGAATCCCGGACACATTGCCAGAAATTGTAAAAATCATTTGACAATGTCGGAAAACAGGGAGCATCAGATGGCTCCAAAAGGGAATGTACATCACTCGGAGCTAATGAAGGCAAATAAGCCTAAAGCTATGAGGAGTGACAAATCCAATGTGAAGCCTTCTGATGGAGACTGGAATAGAAATAAAAGGCTAAACATGATTGGTAAAATGCCTCATAAAACAGTAGAAACCCATAAGGTATCTACTAAGGACAAAAAGAAAAAGGTTCCAAAAAGGAGATCATATTGGAAACCTAAGAGTCCTATTCCAAGTCCTCCCCTATCTGTAGGATCATCTTGCTCAATAAATCAAGATGTTTGTAACAAAAGTTGTAAAATTGTTTCTACTGAAAATATGCACTGGATGGAAGTCCACTATGTGGATAAAAATGGGAAATCCAAAAGAGTCATGGCTTGGGTACCAAACTTTAACTGATTCCGCATCATGTGCAGGAACGGCTATGGAGGGCTATCATTCACCTCTGGTACATTGATAGTGGTTGTTCTCGACACATGACTGGAGACTTATCCAGCTGACTGATTTGGAACGATTTGATGGTGAATTTGTCTCATTTGCGGGAGGTGAGAGAGGTCAGATCACATCACGAGGAACAGTAAGAAACGGTGGACTCTGTTTCACCAAAGTAAATTATGTTCCTGAACTGAAACACATCCTTTTGAGCATATCACAGATATGCGATAATGGCTACTCAACCTTTTTCACCAATAAGGGATGTATGATACTAAAGCCTGGAGTTGTGATTCTAGATGAATGGGTTTTGTTAAAATCTGAACGTAGAGGAAATGCTTATGTCATTGACATGAACAAACCTCCGTCTGAAAAATGTCACCTGTCTGTTTTCAAAAGTGTCTCAAGATAATGCCATATTATGGCATCGTCGTCTCGGGCATGCAAATGCTAAGAACTTAAATCGTCTTGATAAACTGAGGTTGGTAAGAGATTTACCTGTTAAAGATTTTATAACCATTGAAAAATGTGTTGCATGTGCAAGGGGTAAACATCATAGAAAGCCTCATCATCCTAAGTTGGTGAATACTATTGATTCTCTGCTCCAGTTACTTCACACGGACCTGTTTGGCCTAGTGAACGTTCTGAGCATTTCTCGCAAAGCTTACTGTTCAGTGATAACTGATGATTACTCACGTTTTACTTGGGTTTTCTTTCTAGCTAACAAAAGTGAGATTGCAGAAATAATTAAGCAATTTATTGTTTTAATGGAGAATCAAACCAACTTGAAGGTGAAAGGGATCCGTTGTGACAACGGAAAGGGATCGCTCGCCAACTTGAGAATTTAGAATTAAACTACTATTGTGTTCAGAAAGGGATGGCTCGCTAATTCAGCTCTGCTAGGACACTCAACAAAATGGAGTAGCTGAAAGACGAAATCACACGTTGATTGAAGCTGCACGAACAATGCTGTGCGATTCAAAAGCTTCCGACTTTCTTCTGGGCTGAGGCTGTGAATACGGCATGCTACGTGCAAAACCGTGTTCTAGTCAACAAAGCACGAATGAAGATGCCCTACGAAGTCTTATTTAATACAAAACCCTCCGTTAAGCACTTTCGAGTAGGGCTGTGCAACGGTTCAGAACCGGACCGAACCGAACCGGACCGAACCGGCGAACCGTTTATTCCAAAATATGAGAACCGGAACCGATAATTACTAAACGGTTCGGTTCTAGACCGGGTGAAATGGTTCTAGACCGGAACCGGTTGTCAATAAAATCCGAAAATTAACATTAACAATTAAATAAAAAAATAAACAAAAACAATGATTTTTCTTAAAAAAAAAATATCAACAGTTTGTGTTAACCATGGTTACTAAAAGTATAGCAGTTTACGTATCAAAATATGTTTTGTTCAGATCAGATCATTCTTTTTATACAGATTAAACGGGTCAGAACAAGCTGTGCTGACTGCTGACCATCATAAGGCAATACTCTACATTCCTACCAAGTAAAACAATTTAAAAGCGTTAAGAACTATAAAGAAGGAAACATCACATTCTATTTCAAACTAATAGTAGAATATTTAAATATTTAATTTAATTCAAAACGGTTCTAACGGTTCTTAACCGGACCCGTCGGTTCTAACCGGAACCGAACCGGGAACCGATTATGCCAAAATATGAGAACCGGAACCTATAACATTAATTTGGTTCGGTTCTAGCGGTTCCGGGTCGGTTTCACGGTTTTCACGGTTCGGAACCGTTTATTGCTCACCCCTACTTTCGAGCATTTGGGTGTCCATGCACTTTGTTGCACCTGGAAGCAATACCTAAATTTGATGCGAAAGCTGACGACTGCTATTTTGTTGGCTATGCTATCAGAACGGCATATAGGGTATATAATAAACAGACAATACAGTTCGTTGAGTCATTCGACATGCGTTGGCTCGAAGAAAATGATACGGATGCTAGAGTTGGTCCCGATTGGTTGTTTGATTATGAATCATTGTTTCAGTCTTTCAAGATCTTTAATGAAGTGCCTTCTAGTGTTAATGCAGGTTCTGGAGGTCACTTCATGCCCACTGTTGGCACCTCATCCTCCTTGTTGGATAGTGCAGAGGATGAGGGGGATGTTGCACCTGGGTCTCCACCAAAGAATTCTACAGACCCACCGGTGCAGCAAACTCCTCCTGCTCTTCAATTTCTAACAAGCGGGCCCAGTACTTCAACACATTTTGAAAATTCTACCAGTGGAGCTGAAGAGACCTCACCAAATGTAGATGATGAAGATTTGTCTGTTGAGGATCTCACTTCTAAGTTTGATGATCATATTCCTCCTGAATGCATTGTGGAGGAAGGTGAAAATGAAGAAGTTGAAGAAACAGATAGATCAATCGTTCCAGATACTACTATTCCCACTAGTGTTCAATGGGACCATCCAACTGAAGCTATTATAGGTCCTGTGGATGCTGTGTACTAACAAGAAGTCAGACTGGCAACATCAACAAGTGCTTGTATTTATGCTTTATCTCACAGATTGAGCCAAAGACTACTGTTGCGGCACTATAGGAACCAAGCTGGGTTTAATGCTATGCAGGATGAACTAAATCAGTTTGACAAGTTGAAAGTCTGGAAATTGGTGAAGTTACCTCAAGGAAAACGTCCTTTTGGTACTCGTTGGGTTTGCAGAAACAAAAGAGACGACAGTGGGGTAGTTGTTCAAAATAAAGCAAGGCTAGTAGTTCAAGGCTTCAGACAGATTGAAGGGTTGGATTATGATGAAGTATATGCTCATGTTGCTCGTCTAGAGGCTATCAGGATTTTTCTAGCATATGCCTCGTTCAAGAATTTTACAGTTTATCAGATGGATGTCAAGACAGCTTTTCTCTAAGGGAAGGTTAAGGAAGAGATATACGTCTCTCAGCCACCAGGTTTCACAAATCCTAAATATCCAGGGCATGTCTACAAGATTGATAAAGCATTGTATGGTCTGCACCAGGCACCTCGTGCATGGTATGCAACATTAACAGACCACCTACTTTCCAATGGATACACTTGTGGCATAATTGATCAGATGTTGTTCGTGAAGAGAGTTGAGGAAGATCAGATCCTTGTGCAGATCTATGTGGACGACATCATTTTTAGATCCACTAGTGATGCACTGTGCAAGGACTTTGAAGAAGTGATGAAGAGGCAGTTTGAAATGAGCGCACTGGGTAAAATGACGTTCTTTCTGGGATTACAAGTCCGTCAAAGTGCTGAGGGTATTTTAATTCACCAGGGCAAGTATGTGGATGATATACTTTCCAAGTTTGGATTGTTTGAGGCAAAGATCAATCACACTCCGATGTCAGAAAGACCGGGTTAACACAAGATCTGGAGGGAGAACCTGTAGATCCGACATTGTACAGGTCAATGATTGGCTCACTGATGTACCTGATCGCTAGCAGACTAGACACAATGTTTGCTGTGTGCCAGTGTGCACGATATCAGGCTACTCCTAAAATCTCTCATCTTAAAGCTGTTGAGAGAGTCTTTAGATACCTTAAGGGGAAACCCAGATTTGGTCTTTGGTATCATAGGGACTCTCCTTTTGATTTGTTTGCTTTCTCTGATAGCGATTATGGAGATTGTGACATTGACAGGAAATCCACCTCAGCAGGGTGTCAATTTCTAGGTGATAGACTTATCTCATGGCAATGTAAGAAGCAGCAGACAGTTTTTGTCTCCACTGCAGAGGCTGAGTACGTTGCAGCATCGGCTTGTTGTTCACAGGTCATTTGGATGCAGCACTAATGGTGGATTACGGTTTGGATTTCTCTCATACTCCTATTTATTGTGATAATGATGCAGCTATCTAAATTGTGAAAAATCCAGTTTATTTTTCAAAGACAAAACACATTGCCATCAAAGAACATTTCATCCGAGACTCGTTTAACCAAGGTTTAATTGTTCCTGAAACAAATTCATACCGACGACAATGTCACCGATCTTTTTACAAAACCGGTAAATTGCTCGTTTTGTCGCTCTTTTGGAATTGTTAAGAATGGTCCAGTTTGAGGACTAAGCCTGGTCAGGCAAAATTTTTATTCTTCTTTGTTTTTCTTTTTGTTTCTTAGTTTGTAAATTTGTTCTTTAAAATTTATTTTTAAGCACAAATTTAGGGGGATGTACTCTCAGAAAAAGACAAAAACAATAAAAAAATCAAAAAATACAAAAATAGAGTTTTTCGTGCTGTCATGCGGGAAATGAAATGATTTTTCATAACTGGATTAAGACTGGCTCCTGTAAAATGAGTATCAAAATGGTTTGGCTCTGGTGTGATATACTGGTAGGCTTGGTCCTGACGGCTGGAAATATGACCGATCTTGTGAAGCACTTAAAGATAAGGTATGACCTCGGTAAGGAACATCACTTGGAATCGAGTACAATCTCTATTTGAAGGCTTGTGTGACGTCCCTTAGCATAACACTGTGGTCCAGGTCTGAAACCTTGTCTGAAACACTCGTGTATCTCCTCTGTTTTGCGTAAGCAAAGACCTGGAGATGCTAGGCAATGAAGAGGCTTTTGCTGATCCATATACATGTTGACCTAGTCTCTTTGTTGTCGTGTTGTAGATCAAAATTACACCAAAAAGAGACCTTTGTGTCTAAAGATGTCCTGGCTGTCCCTCTACTGCATCCAGAAATATGCTAACCTGGACACAGTCATGACGTCATAAAAGAGACCTCAAGAGTCCAAAACCCTTAGCCTATATCATTTGGAAATCATTTGATCTGTATATTACACCATATCTCTTACTGATCTATTCTTTTCTCTTCTCAAGCCAGTCCCAGTCATGGTTTCAGAATTCTAGAACAGATACCGTGCAAAATATGCTATAGGGAAACTACTAGCATGATAGAGTGTACTGCTTATGATTCTAGGATTTGATTGTGACTTACTTGAGTGCTTATTTTAATTGAACCAAAACATGATAAAATGATATCACGGACTGTCATTCTAGAAGGCCTAGGGAAATAAGTTTAACTGGACAAATATACCAGTAATTGTTAAGACCGACCTAAGTAGATCAGTATTGATAAGTATAGTCTGGCCTGAAACATAGTGATTCGATCCCGCAAGAAATATTTTAAAATAGGTCTTGTGTAAATGTGAATATCTTTCTCTGTTTTTATTCTATGTGTTTTAGTTTAGTTGTTTTTTTTATTTTTTTAATCTATCTTGACCAGCTCATAATTTGACTTGGACCCACTTTTGTTAACTATCACTTCAAAAAATTCTTGACAGTTTTGGGATTGAAGCCGGACCCACCGCACACTTGTTGGAACCCTCAAAATCTTGCCTTTTATCTTTGTTTGGGTATAAAAGGAAATGTTTTAGTTTAAGTGACCTAAGTCACTTGGTTTCTTACTTTTGAAACCGGCTCTCTCTCTCACACCCACAAACACACACACATGAATCACACTTTGATCTCAAGAGAATCGGTGATAGGAGCCTAGGTAGATTAGGAATCATCTGCTTCTCGAAGTCTAAAGGTGTGTGTTTCTTGCTTCTTGTGCTCGGAGATGATCCGGTACGTTACCGGGATGACTGTGAAGGTTATTTTCTTTGTTTTCTTGTTTTTTTAACATGATCCGAGTACTTGTGATGTGGTTTTATGATAAGTCAATGAATAATATGGTTTTTGTTTGATTAAATCATTGTTGAAATACCTGTTTTGGTTGAAAATGTTTTTGTTTAGAGGTTTGGGATCATCGGAGAAGATGATCAGCGCCGGAAATGATGAAGATGGGGCGGCGCGTGAGGGACACGCGCCTTGGGATCTGGTTCGGTTTAAATGTTTTAAATGTCTTGTCCAGCCGAGAACTGTTGGTGTTCTCGAGACCCATCAAATCACCCTAGAACTTATTGGGTACTGAGAATTTTTTTTGATAACCCGAGAAGCCACTAGCAACCCGAGAACCAAATTACAACTCGAGAACCTACTGTTCACTCGAGAACCAGCTGGTTTCTCGAGAGTGAAACATTTATTACTTGATAATTGTTAAATTTTTCAAACCTATTTTTATTAACAACCCTAGGATTTACCCCTTGTGTAAATCGGTTTTGACATGAAAATGGTGGTGATATTATCTGTGGGATGGGGTATTATGTGGGGTTGTAATTGACAAATAATGTTATTATGTTGTGACTGTAGGTGTGGATGATGATGGTGATGATGATGAACCACCATGTGTCTCTAAGGTGTTTTCACTGGTATCTAAGGTTGGACGAGGCCTACTCGTCTAATTTATGTAAATAATGATAGATGACCCACGAGTCAAAAGTCGTCACAGAGGACTCGGGGTTAAACTAAATTATAAGAAAGTCCCCAAGGACTCAGGTTCAGGTTGGGGTCAAAGGTCGTCACGGGACTCAAGATCAAGTTGGGGTCAAAAAGACGTCGAACCATCTGGATCATGGAGTCTCTCTTGTTTAGAATGGCAAACCTTGATGAAGACTAGTGACGTTGATTGACTGAAGGTCCACACCATGATGATCAAGTTTTGAATATTTTAGAATTAGAAACAATTATCAAGTAATGTTCTTGTACCAAGACGACACAAACTAGGGGGATATTGTAGGGACATGGTTTAGAGGTTTGCGTCTGTCTTGGCCCATTAGACAGACGTTTTTTGATAGTTTGGTCTTTTTGGATTAGTGGGGGTTACGACCTTTGGGCCAGATGTACTCGAGTTCCCCTATGAGCTTATAAATAGGGGGCTCCAAAACATTTTGGGTTTGCTAGTTCTTTTTCTTAATTTGCACTCATGTTTCTCTTGTACCTACGAGGTGTACCAGATGACTTTAGTCGTGTGCACTCTCTTGATAATACAATCATCGACTTTGTGTTCTTCTTTTGTTGGTCTTACATTCAATCTTGGTTCCGCACTCGATTGAGTGTATTTGATACTCGAAGAGGATTTTGGACTTACATCCATCCACTAAGCCCACCAAAAAGGTTACTCTGAAGGATGAAATACTAGATGATACTATTGTTGTAACACAAACACAACAGACAACAACTGTTGATACTTTCCTCTCAACAAGTTGGAAAGTTTTCCACCTAGACAAACTCCTCAGGTTTCCACTCAAAAGGAACCTATTGTAAGCCTAGAGGAACCACAACATGAAACATTTGACTCAGTTGAGCATCTGTTCCAGAGCCTATCTCCTATTGATCACTGTTTGTACACACCACACTTCTCACCATCAAAATCCACCATTCTATCTCCCCTGACACATTGTTTGATGCTATTGATAAAACTCAGGAAACAACCAATTCCTCTTCTACACCTATCCTTGATAGTGCACCCTAGGTAGTGAATGGGCCTGAGACAAATCAACTGGCTATCACAAGCAGAGGAGGCCCACCCCTTGAATTACATGTGATTCTAGAGGTTTTTCAAGTGAAGCAGCCACTACAGCTATAGAGACCATTGTCTCACAGATGGACAGTGGTTTCATCTTTCAGACTTCTTTGAAGGCAATAACCACAGGAGCTACATCAGTAGTTTCTAAAAGAGTGGAAGTCCTCAATACCAAGAATAAGGGGCATCTAATGATGTTCATATGGACTCACCTTTTTCTAGAATTGAGCCAGATATAACTACCACAACAGGTAGGAATTCAGATGATTCTACTAACTTAGGTAGTGGATTAAAATTCAAAGAATTGACGGAAAGAGTGAAGCACATTGAGTCATCGACAATGAAATGAAGACTGATATAAAGACTATGATGGACACCTTGGTTGGCCTCGCG